>JAHPZR010001222.1:0-10000 GCA_019787425.1 Platygyra sinensis | reverse complement strand
TCTTCTGCTTGGTGTTAGCATGTTGCACAGTTCTTGACTACTGTTCTTTTAGACCGAAGCAAAACGAAGAAGATTAACCAGTCCGGGATCGTTATCATTTTTGATAACCTCGACCAAAGTAAACCATAAACCAATCGTTGCACAAGATTTCGTTCACGTGACGTTATTGGTAGCAATAGTGTATAATTCAATATGCCGGTCGACGGGGCGCTGCGATGAAAGGAGCTACTCACAAGATCACAATGCAGCTTCATTGAATTAAATTTATGTTTTCTTCATAATAGGTTATGGGATTATGGAATAAAAACAGAAATGTATGGAAGAAAACTGTCTTCGTCCAAAGTTGCTGCGAATCTAATTTCCAGATAGACACCGTGTGATATTTGTTCCGCGAGTAAAATGGCACAGCGAAGGTAGACAACAAATATTCTGTTCACAAAAGCGTTGTTTATTGACACTAATATGATAATAGCTTCTACTTTCACTCAGGCTTCATTTTCTTGGTAGCTGGCGAAGCTGCTTGTTCAACAGTCTGTAGTAAATATAAACGAAAAAGTGACAGTAAATACAAGCGGAGAGCTGTAACTTAGTTTCGTTTAGTTTGCGTGATGACAAACAGTATAACTTCAACAGCCGGGCTCGGCGTAGTAACACGTAAAATGCAAGTAGCTAACATGTTCACGGAATGTTTGTTCTTCCAGAGCTAACATTTAGAGAGCTTAAAACATATCTGGCAATACAAACGAGCTGAGAGAGAAAAAACCTGGCAAAAACAAAGGTGTCAAACTCTACAAATTTCACGCGGATTGCAGCGGAAGCCAACCTGACATATGACCTATGTCCTTCCAAAACCACAGGTTTTTGCTTAGCGAAAAATTCAAAGATCACCAGATCGTACCATACAAAAGGGGCAGATCCTTAGAGATATACTAGTTCGAGCAAAACTTTCTAAAGCGGCTATTACGCGTGGATAGGAGTTGCGTAGGCCTGTTACCCTATTGTTGTCACTCGCTGAATCCAACAATAAGCTTCATTAACTAATGACTGGTGTGCCAGAAAACTGACCTAGTTTGGCCGGCATTTCTTGAAAATATTTCAGGACCACGAATGTGTGGACATTGAATCTTGGACTCAAAAATATAGGCAACTTACCTTTTAATGCATTTGCCAATTGACCGTCTCAGGCGATAAAAATACCCCACGTAAGTCAGGCAAACATATCATTAGGCGGTGATGAATAAAATCGCTGTCCTCTTCAATGTCGATATCATGTCGTTCCAATTCAAGCTTGAATTTTTCTTTAGGTCTTGCAGAAGTCTTTTCTGAAGACGCAGTCTTGCCACAAAATCGACATAAATTTGCTGTTTTGATTCTATGGGAACCAGCATCCGCCATCTCAATACTTAGGAACACATCAATTACAGATATAGATATGGCCGCCGTTACGAACAGCACATCGCAAATCAAAATACCCCGTGCACTTTTTTCACAGATCGTGCACAACACTAAAAACAAATTAAATCCCAAGTATATAGCGTGAAGATTAACGACATATTTTTTGTGATTGTCGCAAAAATCTGCAAGCAACTAAAATGTAATGACAAAATGAAAAACATACCTGATCTGTAAGCAAAATTGCAAGCGCTGTTCACTTTACCAGGAGCATTTTACATCGTTTACGCTGGTCTTCAGCCGCCATCTTCAAAACACGCGAGGCTCTTCCTTTCTTGGTACTTATCGAATAGAATTATGAGTCAATTCCCCTAGCATAATCGAACAAATAACGAGCAAAGCGAAGTGAATACGAAAATTTCCGATTGTTGAAATGGCTGCCATTATATGACGTCACATGGTTATCAAAAATGATAACGATCCCGGACTGTTAACAAAGAAGCTATTAAGCCGTACGAAAATCTAGTTTTAAACGGCTCGGTCTAGACCTTCAGCCTCCCACTTGCTTAAATCCAAACTTTGAAAACGCTGAAGAAACGTATGTGGTTGGGTTTAACAAGGATAGCATACCGCGAGTCAGTCATGATTCAGTTTAAATTTGCAGAAGGATCTGATTGGCTGAGCCATTGCACACTATCAGCCATTGGTGTGCAGCGGCTGAAGCACGTTTACAAAGTGACGACGTTTTAACGTTTTGCGGAAAGTTTGGAGCAAAATTTTGATGAAAATGGAAAATCAAATTCGTGAAAGGACTAAAGGAAGGACATTTACGGTTTCTTGACTTGTAATTATTGGAAAAAAAATTATTCGCCCGAGTACACAACTTCGGTGCGAAGTTTAAAGTGCCACTGCGACGAAATTTCACATTTCTTTTTCCCACTTTTTTTTTATACAGAATAACTTACCATCATGTACGATTTCCTTTCGTACAAAAAGGAAATACTAAAAAGACTTCCTTCATTAAAATTTCCCCGCTCGAAAAGTGGAAATTTTCGTCCGCCATTACTCGAAATTGGTTCCAGTTGAGCCCGCTATTTTCAGAGCGGCATCTCTACTTGTGACGACATATTCCTAACACGAGATTGATTTACCTTTGATCGCCGTTGATATCAGTCGAGTTTTTATTTTAGTATTAGCGAAATCTCTGTCGATTCAGAAGTTCACTTTAGGTAAAGTTTGTCTGGAAGCAGTAGTGAAGGTTGCTCTGAGTGTTCAGAGGTAAGCTTCTGGTCGGCAAGTGAAGATTTCCAATCATACGATGATAGTGCCGAGCCAGATTGCCACCGAAGAAGAAGCCACCTAGTACGCTGAACAAATAGCTGTAAAGGAAGAAGAAGAGTCTGAGGACATGCTTCTAAGTCGACTTGCTGACGAGACAGATCTACCAGACTGGTATTTTATTTGGTTTCTTCGTTTCGATTCTTTCTGCTTTTATCAATGCGTCTATTTTTGTAAAAGAGCTACTGAAAATTCCAAGCAGTTTGTTTCGAAGGAAGTTATGTTGGATTCGATCTGTCACCGTTTTTGAAAGTGTCTGTTTCGTAAATATTGCACGATGAAAATTTCTGTAATTTGGTCAATTACCAAACATAATTAAAAAAAAAGATCGAAGTGGTAGTTTTAGTTCTTCAAGCATTTCAAGTTTATTTATACATATTTTTGGTGTCAATTAACTATTAATGTTATTTTGAATTTAAGCTTACCCATACATGTACATGTAAGGTTATGGTTATAGGTATTAGTTAGACCATTGGGTTCCTTGTGGAACAAAGGGCGGAAGATGGTTATAGGTGCGAGTGTATAAATTGTTCGTTGGAGGTTGTTGTCCAGCATGAAGAATGTAGATGTTGCATGGAGGTTGATAGATGTCATGAAAGAATGGCAGAAGTTGAAAAAGATGATTAGTAAATTACTTTCACATCCAGGTTTTGAAAGTGTGTCTGAGTAGTTGGGTTTTGGCTACTGCAGCAATAGGGCTTAAAACGAAAGAAAAATGAAAGGGTTTACCACATTGACCACATTGCTTGCTGAAGGCAACACCACAGCCACCTGAGACAGTGGGAAACCCCCAAAATTTGGAATTTTAGAGGGGCAACAGCAGAGTCTGAAATCTCCCCTTCCTAGCTGCCAGTGCTGCTAAAAAGTTCACATTGATGATCAGTATTTTCAACTGGCCGTCAAGGGGGGGATAACTATTTTCAGGACTATGCCACTGTCATATATTTACCTCATTCCCAAATTAATGTTAATTTTGGCCAAAGCAATTACACTGACAGAACATTTAGACCCCTTTTGCCAATAGCAGACTTTTCATCTTGTCTTCCATTACCATAAAGACGAAAACTGTTGGCGACTGCACATCACTAGCTTGTGATGGAAAAGTTTCATTAAGTCGAAAGCTGTAGCCAAAGTCAAAAAAGTTAATTTTAGACCCTAAACAGCCAAAAATATGTAGGGTGTGCTTGCGTACAGCTGCATGGATTCCTTAGAGATCAGCAATGAAATTGGCTTTTATAGACTAGTAATGAACAAATCCTATCAGAACTTCCAACTGGCTAAAGCACCAGAAATTAAATATATTCCTTGGGGAGTGTACTGCATGCTACTCAGGGTCTCCTCAGTACACAACAGCAACTCAATAACGTTAACACTGACTGTGTGACTGATTGTATTCCGAAATATCCAACTCATTGATAAAATGAGAGAATGTCACAGTATTCTCTGTTTTCTGTTTAGTCCTCCTGTTAAAAATACGTCTAATTGCAATATCAACAAGGCCTGGATGAATTTAAAGAGAAAAATAAAGGGAAATAAGAATTAAGCAACACTGATCAGGGTTTGCATGGGTAATGGAAACATGGGAAGTCCTGGAATCATAAATCTTCTTTTTCCAGGCCTAAAAAGTCATGGAATTTTTAAAGCTCTATAGGTAACACAGTGAGGGATTATTTTAAAGATACTGTCACCCTTCATTTCTTGAATGTTGCAATTAGGTGTATAGTTTTGATTAAAACTGCATTTTCTTAAGCTAGACACCCCTCCCCTCCCTCATTGTTGTTGCATGATAGAATGGCTTAACCTTGCCCCCCCTAAAAATCCAAACAATCCACATTACCTGTAAAATTACGCATGTGTCCAGCATAATTATCAAGGTGCACAAGGTGAGGACCAGGAAACTGACGCTTAGGAAACTGAGTTGAAACTGCCATTTTATTCAAACAGATTTCGCAATGGGTACAAAACTGGGACATTTGAGCTTATTTTAGGTCAACGGAAATGTACACAGCAAAACGCTCTAACGAAAACGAGTTTCGCTCACAACATTGTCTCTATCCAGCGAAAAGAACAGCAATTACCAGATTACATAACGTGAAGGGCGCCTACATCTAAAAACCCATTAAATTACCGAGTGGCCAGCTTCTGGGGATGAAACTTCTGGTGACTGTGAGAAATGTTACAGTTCATTTATGATCTCTATGGAAAGTAGATATAGAAACCTGTGTTTGAGGAAAAAAAAACAGTAAATTATTTCCGGTTGAATTGAAAATTTTGGAAACCATTGAAAGGCTCTTCGGTAAACCAGAATCTTACGAGTGTGCCACATGACTGGAATAAACAGAAGGTATAAAAAACTAAAATACAATAGCACGACGATATGAACAATACTAAAATTGATGAGTTACTTGAAGATATATTTACAAATCGCAGAGATGTCTGGGACTTAACATATAGGATACTTCTGCGAAAAACTGAAAAAACTTCATGGCTGACACAATACTGAAGCTTAGATAAAATTAACAAGACTTACCTTGCGGTGTTGTCGTTTGTTTCCCTGGCTCGATCTTCCATATTGTAGGAATTGAGCCAAGAATAAGCCGACGACGACAACCTTCTATATAAAACGCTCTTGAAAAACATTCCTCCGCGAAATGGACTGACACCCGCCACAAATTCGTCGCGCGGTGAGTGTGCACGAATCTCAACCACTTATCTCGCTCACTTTTAATCGTAGGACTAAAATGAGCGGAAATACCTGCATTCATATCTGATCTATTGCTGCATCCGTGTACTACACATCGATCGGGCACGATTCGATTCGAATAGAGCGCTAGATTCACGTTGCGAAGCCAGTTAACTGCGAACTTCATAGAGATGTTATAACAAAATTCGCCATGTGAGCCAAGTTGGTTAGGAGTATGACGTCACAAAGCAGCAAGGCCTTATGGGGTTGCAGGAACATGATTTGATAATGGCGGACGAAAAATTCTCGGAAAAAACCGTAAAAAAAACCATCTTCCCGTGCTTGTTGGACAAAACGGCTTGGACAGGTGAGCAAGTACCACTTAAAGATTCAGAAAATGCAAAAACAATGAATTCGAAAAATTTCGTCGCAGTGGCACTTTAATAAGGCGTTGAGAAATAGCTGAAAACCGTTATTTGAACTTAGTTTTAGTAAGAATTCTACCAAAACAATTACATAATTCGCTCTCCATTTCTATGAGGTGATAGTGAAATGTCGAGCTCATAAACTTATATAACAATTATTCCATGAGCCCGCGTTGGATATGAAGTGATAAAATAACCAACGAGCGCGTAGCGCGAGTTGGTTATAATCACTTCATATCCAACAAGGGCGAATGGAATAATTGTTTTAGTAAATTCTTAAACCGGGTTTTGCCGCCGATTTTTATTTCCACAATTTTACAAAGCGAAAAGTTTTAAACTTGGCGCACTATTTTCCATATGACGTAAAACTCCGACTATTGGCTCATAGTCGGAGTTTTTTAGCCAACCAATAAGCTAGAAATGCAATAGTCGGAGCTGAGAATTTACTAATGTTAATTATACAACACAGCCCGCAACACTATTTAAAATACTAAGACAATGATAACGTACAATACATGGGCGTAACCAGGATTTTTCAAAGGGGGGTTACACTGAGTCATACAGAAGGTACTCACCAGATTGTCACCTGGATGTTGTAGGTTGTTTGCTTACAAAAAGGTTTAGAAAGGGGGAGTCACGGGCACCCCAGGACCCCACTTGGCTACGCCTTTGCAATAGCAGCATCACTAAGTTACAATGGTTTTAATAACTAAATACATAAGTAAGAATCATAACTCTTTACAATTTTATAAAAGCATATCGCTTGTTTCTATAGCCATGTTACGAATACATGGTGTACAATGCTAAATATAGTTAATTAACTGTAAGACGGTAAACAGTCTCCTCTATCATTATATTTTTTTTGGATAGGGTTAGTAAATTGTTTGAACCCAGGAGTGTCAGTAGTTCGCATTGTGTGATCGAAACCGACCAATGACTGATGACATACTTAATACGAGTCTTTCAGCCAATACCATCATGGCTTAACTGACCGATCACTCTCAACGGACCAGACTGACAAACACTACACACTTGACTCTAAAGATGACTTCCTCTCAGGTTGTCGTAACGTCAGTCACCAACAACAGTTCTTTCAGTTCAGAACTGCCCTTACCCGGACGATCACACAATACAAACTTCTGGACTAGTGTTATGTTAAATGTCTCCGTTCAGATAATTATGCCTTATTTCTTTGATTTCCATGGCTTAGTTGAACAATAGAAATATTCTTCAGAGTCGCGTTTCTCTGCTTTCCCTAACTGCATTAGTCTTCATTTTACATAAGAGACCGCGATACATTTGTTTGACCCTCGATGTAAGCACAAATGCCAGCGCTACGTACAGTCCCTGGAGAGTGGCGAATATGATAAACGGGTATTCAAAATAATGAGAAACCAAAACCTTTAAAAACCCCAATATCCAAGTGACGCCCATCAAGATGAAGATCTTTAGAAACACCACGGCAGCTTTGCGTTTCACCGCTTCATGTGTTGCTCTTCGCGCCTGCTTGTTCGTTTTCCAGATAGCTCTTACAGTAAAAGAAAAACATACCGCGTTGAAAGAAATAGAAAGGGCTACTGGTAAAACAAAGAAAAATAAATTTGCATTTGGATTGTTGATCCAACACCCCTTGCTACCGCCAAAGTGAACAGCAACCGTGTTGGTCTGGTCAAGAGCAACACACACGACAACAAAAACAAAAGCAGGGAGCCAGCCTCTTATTGCCGTTTGCAGTAATTTACAATGCGTTTTCTCCCTCCTTGGTTTTCTGTGTTGGATGCGGGTTTTGGAAAATATCTTCCAAGTTTCAAAGGCGATGACTGACATCCACGTGAAAGAAACGAGAAAAAAGTAGTGCAACAAGATGGCGATGACTCTACATGCAAATTGGGCCTCAACATAGCCTGTTACAAGATAAACCAAATCAGCAAGTAAATGAGACAAAGAGAGATTCATGAGATTAATTCCGGGTCCAGTACGAAGTTCCTTAAATAATGAATAAGTCAGCAAGACTAAAACAAAGCTTACAATGGACAAGGAAAGTCCAATGTAGGTAAGAACTACCAAGACAATGTTATCATCTATTTTGCTCGGGCGTCCAAAGCTCCTTGATGATTCGTTATTTGAAGCAAACTGGGCACACACCCAGATCGTATCATTGATGGAGAGAAAACTTTCTGCTTCAAAGAGTTCTCGTGAAATGTTTCGATATAGTGAGCCATTTGATAAGAAAACGTATTCCTGTTCAGTTAGTTGAATTAAAACACCAGAACAATTTATGCTCGGCTGTTTGCAGACTGTAAGAATACCAACAAGAACGAGCGATCCATTTTTCCATTCCGTTTCGTTCGTGTAATAGTCAGCCTCTTGATATGTTTCTCCTGTATTGTTGATTTTTATTGCATTTCTTTGAAAGTAGTACTCATCTGGGTTTAAAGTTTTAACTTTAGCACAGTGAAAACGTTTCACAGCGACCTTAAAGAAAGTAAAGTTTGCGTAGTTTAGAATAATGGAAAGAGAACTCATGGTCGTTTGTAGAGATTGATTAGAGAAGTTCTTCTGTATCAAGGGGTTCATATTAATGTTGAACACGACAGCAGTTGACACAGGGCCAAACGGATTTCCAATAGAGATGTTAGAAACTAATGTGTTTTTTTTATGTTTAACTCATTTGCTATTGCTTCTTGAAAGTTCACTTCAGTAATCACACGCCACCAAGATGGCGGGATCTCGGAACGCATCCACACGCTGACAATAAAGCTATTTTGACGGCCAACATTTACATCAGATGGTTTGATGCCAGGGCGGCATGTTTCAAGATGAAAATCATAAACGTAGCCTCGCTCAAGACAAGTAACTTTAAGTCCACGTACTTCCGAAGTTTCACTCCCACGTTGGTCTTCTTCTGGAAAGTCAAGATCTAAAACGAGAGAAAAGGGTTTTACGAGAGCTCCATCACCACTGAAAGGATAAGGTCCTGGTCCACAGGTAAAGTTTTTTACGAAACTCCAAAGAGCACAGTATGGATTGAAAAATGTTTTCCGTTCAGAACCACCAGTTTGGTGCACAAGCCTCAGAGATCCGTTAACACATTCTTGCTGCACTTTTGGAGGAAGAAAAATGTCGCTGCAGTAATGATTAGGCTCCACACGGTGACAATACCTGCGGGTCGCTCCTTCCTGAGGTCTCCAATATGGCCGATCGCAGAAAGTGGAAAGAAAGCTCAATATTTCTTTTCTTTTGTATTCTTTTGGCACTGAGATATTGCAGCCGATTTGAAAATTATAAACCTTCAGCTCGGTTGCATTAAAACCATGACATTGTGCACAGTAACGATTTTTGTACGTTTTTCCTGTTCGGTCGATAATAGGCAAGTTGTCCTTAAAATTATCGAATGAAGGAAGTAAATCTTTACTGCAGCTTTCTTTAATATCAATTTGAGTCCAGTTCCTAGGACACGAAGAAATCATCCACACACCAGCAACTTTGGTGAAAGAGTTATAACTAGAGACACATTCCCACAAGCCACTGTCATCCGGGTTCGCCGTACCTTGAACTGATATCCCGGATGAGGAGCAATAGTGGTCAAAGTCCGCGCAGCAGTCTCTGAAAAACTCACAGCTGCTGTCACAGAAACACTGAAGCTGCTGTTCTGTTCCTCCCAGTTTTCTTTCTTGCGTGCACCGCTCTCCGCAGGAAAACCAGTAACTTTTACAGTGCAAGGTGATGTTTACATCTTCGTTAGTCCACAAAGTTAGCATCGATGGTGCAGAAGATTTTGGGAGAACTGTTGATGTTGGGCTGACGGCAGCGTTGACGTTGTCTTCGGTACCGTTCACGTTGTGATCGGTACTGTTCACATTGTTATCGGTAACGTTCACGTTGTTACCGGTACTTTTCACGTTCTTATCGGTACTGTTCACGTTGTTATCGGTACTGTTCACGTTGTCTTCGGTACTGTTCACGTTACTATCGGTACTATTCGCGTCGTTACAAGTACTGTTCACGTTGTTATCGCCGGTACCGTTCACATTGTTGTCGGTACCGCTGACGTTGCTTTCGGTACCGTTCAGGTCACCTCGATTCTGATCATTTAGTGGAACTGAGTTGATATCTCGGCGCATCCTTTTGATGTTTCTCCCTGGAATTAACATTTAAGTCG
>JAHPZR010001220.1:12500-112500 GCA_019787425.1 Platygyra sinensis | reverse complement strand
TTAAGTCGATGTCTTTTTCGTCCAATGGATGTCTATCTATTGACAGGTCACTTCATATGTAAAACAAATAATCACCCTGTGTTCGCGTTGAACTCTTTGTTCATTCTGTCAAATATCATGTTTCCCAAGAGGTTGTTAATTTAAATTTGAAATTCATTGATCAGTTTAAAACCTAGTAATTCAGAGCTTATGCACTTTCTAGAACGTTTTTCTTTTTTTTTTTCTTTTCATTAAAACATAAATCATTTTCTACGAGAACTTTCCTGCTGAAAAGTAGTTTTTATTGTTATCAAATTATATTTTATACTTTTAATTAAAATACTAATTAGCTCAATAGCATAGGCGTACGAGCCGGCGGGGGCGGGGGGGGGGGGGGTGCAGCCCCCCAGTCGCAGAAAATTTTGAGATTTTTCGGGCAAAACGCTGATGATTCGGGCAAAAGTACTCGGGAGAAAGCATTCTAAAAGGTACTCAAGGCCTGGCTTGTAGGTTACTTTCACTAGCGTTTGTCTTGTCAAATCGGAGTTAAGGTCAAATGATCTAAGGATCCACAATTGCAGGTATTCTGTTTTGGAAAAGCCATATGCCAATTAAATGTGTACCGTGGGAATCCATGATGTTATTTCCATTAGTGACAAAAGCTATAAGGATGAAAGCATAGGACGACCAAGATGGGCTCCCGCCAAGACTTATGTCTTTGTGGTGGCTCTGAAAAGAGCCCTTTTTAATGGCTCCGCAAAGTAGGTAAGGTAAGGTAAAGTCTGCATACGAGCCAAGTGGCCCATCAGGCCGGAGCTTATCCCGGTTTCCTTAGCATGAAGCGACTGAGAGTATTTCTACTCCCCCCTGAATGGGATGCTAGTCCATCGCAGGGTTACCCCCCAGCATTAAATTCGCCGGTACCCATTTATACACCTGGGTGGAGAGGGGCACTGTGAGAGTAAAGTGTCTTGCCCAAGAACACAACACAATGTCCCAGGCCAGGGCTCGAACCCGGACCACTCGATCCAGAGACGAGCGCACTAACCATGAGGCCACCGCGCCTCCCGGCTCCGCAAAGTGCCGGTTTAAAATTTTCCTGAACTTCTCGCACGAGGAACAATTAACTGTTTCTTTTATAAGTTTCTGATTTTACCAGGCTGTCGAATGAAGTCATAGGCTAGGAGTATGCAATGTTTCAAAATAACTACAGTGGAATCCTGATTTCTCTAACCCTCATTTTTTCGATCCTCCCGATAACTCAAACCAATAGACGTTTCCCTCTCCTCAGTCAAACGCCATAATTTCACGAACTGTCCGATTTTTAAAAGCAATTTCCATCAGTTCCCTTGGATGTTCCAAAAAATCGGAATTCGGCTGTGTTTCTGTAATGATAACAGTTTCATTAGACGTAAGAATATAGAACGTTTTTGTTTTTACTGCGATTTGAGTACGTATATACAACTGACACTTTCGGGCATTTTGTAATTTTTCGGGCAATAAGGTCACCGCCCCCCCAAGTCCGAGGGTGCCCGTACGCCTATGCTCAATAGTTAGTTGTTCCATGTTAAGTAGTGCTTTTAAAGATATCATTATTTATTCAAGTTAAAATTAAAATTCAGTTTACTTCTGCTGGTGCAAAAACCAAAGCGGCATTACCTTGACAACAAATAAGACAGTAAGCGCTAAGAGCCATAGTCCTACAAATCGTTATAGCTTGCATTAAACTGGTCACGTGACGCTACAGAGTTTGTCCCCAGACGGCGACTATCAAGCCTAATAGCTAACCACTGCATTTTCGTTTTCCGCCTTTAACCGCAACTGTTGGCACAAATTTTCACGCTCACTATCAGGCAGTCAAAAAGATGCTCTATTGCGTAATCTCCCACGGAGAAGCTCTGAGGATATGCCACGAGTTTGTTGAAGACTACCAATGGCGTATATCATAACAAGTAGCGAATTAAACACAGTCTCGTCCTACAGCATTTTAGCTGGATAAATGTAAAAATAACTTACTAGAGCACGAGGAGGTAGTTTCAGTTTTAAGGTTGAAATCCGCGGTAAACCAGGATATGGTAAAATGGTAGATAAAGATAATGAAGATTGTGAAGAAAACCTAAATTTTTATTTTGTGTTTTCTTCATACAAAACTTAAGTGAACAAATTTGTTTTCAACCAAGTAACTACATCTTAATGATGACAGTGAAATGTCCATGTCTAGGGCATATGGATTAATAGCCTTCCTTGCATAATTTTAGGTTCAATAAAAACTACTCAAACTATAACCTTTTGATTTAGGAAAACGCCACAGACACCCAATGAGACTAATTGACGTAATCCACTCAGTCATAGCGCGTATTGTACTATAATTTACATAAACGATCTACGTGTTCTTAAGGCCGACGCACGATAGCCGATTGTTTTTTTCTGTCTGCCGACAAAAACTGTTCACTTGTCTAGTGTGCAGTAAAAATAGACAAGCCTGCGACAACATCGGGACATGTTGGGCGTTATACGGCAGTGCTAGATCTCAATACGTCTTTTCAGGCCTTGTCGACTAGTTTGCGGTGGACCAAGACAATTTGTCAGAGCTTGCCCGCGTCCCAGCCAATTAAGAAATGTCAGTGGAATAGGCGCCATCTTGATTTTGGTTGACTCTACTCCAAGCATCAATCCGGTTTGTCGCGACAAAAGAATCGGCTGGTGTGCGGCAAGGTGATGGCCAAACTCATGGCAGGACAAATTTTACCCTGGTTTAACCCCAACACACACACACACACACACACACACACACACACACACACACACACACACACACACACACACAAAAACATTCTAGATTTCTACGACAAAAAGTAGCCAGTGTGCGGCAGACTATAACTCTTAAAGCGCGAGTTTACTAGCTAGCTGACATCACAAATATCCAGAGGTAGCAATAAGCCCATTAAAAATTAACTTGTGAGGTATTCTTTTCGAAAGTGTATATAAAAAGAAAACTTTTTCTGTGTGTGTGTGTTTTTTTGACTCCTTTTTTTGTTCCTAGTCCAGGTAAACCCTTTTTTAAGAAACATTTATTTAATCACATAAAGCAATCTTTATTGCCATCACTTTTATTTCACAATACTTTTGAAGATTTACATTACACTACTTATATCACTTGTCAATATAGGCTACTGCGTATTTCACATTACTTAAAATAGGTCACATCATTCACATTTCACTAAATTTCTATTTGTCTTTTTCCCTTTTTTGCAATGTGCTAAGCTACCTACACTTAGTACCATCAACAATATACAAACAAACAAGCAATCAATGATAATTATCTGCATGTATACAATATGCCCTTTCTTTCTTTCATTACTCGTCAAATACAGTACGCTGAATATCAATTTAATTCTATGTGTATTTCCAAAACACTACTAAAAAAAAACCCTTACATATACTTCACTAGCATTTTAACAATAATCCGACAACAGTTGTTTGGTTTGGTGGTTTTTTTTGTTTGTTTGTTTGTTTTTTAATTAATTTTACCTGCCAAGCTTTAAGCTTTTTTTAAGACAGCTTTCGTATAAGTTAACTTCACTGTTTTCATGGACAGAAGCCCATCGTTTTTTCCTTTTTTTCACAGCAATTGTAGTGTTTCTCTCACTTAAATCAACCACTCCAGTAGCAGACATGATATAAAAGAGAGCTCATCAGAATATATAGATTACTTCATGGAAAGTGCGCTTTTAATTTTCCGTGATAAAACACCCACTGTTTTTCTATATTCTTTTTCAATATTTTAGTGCCTCACATTCACGTTGGTAATGAGTATTTATATATTCTATTAAGCTCTCTTTTATATCACACCGACTAGCGGTTCATTTGTATGCGCAAATGATGCTGGATGCTGGTTATCCGAAACATATAGGGCAAACTTAAAACTGTGTGTTTCTACCTCTAAAATACTAGATGCATTTACATGTACTTTAGTAGACGTTTCATTTTGGTCGTGAACAATCGTGGCTTTCAGTATACTTACGACATGGAGGGAGGCAGCGTGGTCGAGTGGTTTAGGGCGCTGGATGTGGAATCTGGAGTTCCCAGATATTTGTTCTCTGTAGTCCCGAGTTCAGCTTCTCGACCGCGTTGTGAAAATAGCCAACTGGTCAGCCTCCCTCCAGTTGGGATTCGTAATAGTTTATGTCATATTTGCAATACTTGGTTATTTATTTACAGTGTCCCCAATAAGTACAACAGTGCTAAATACATTAGACACTAAAATAAAGTCATTATTACATGATCATGATAGTTCTAACTCCTCATCTATGTTTGCAAGTATATCTATTTAATAAATCGCAGGCATTTGTTTCTATCGATCAGGTAGCTGCGGAAAAACAATTCAATTTCTGACTGTTAAAGACTAAATTTACGTCTTATAGGATAAAAATGTATCCCATCGCTTGAATGTCCCGGTCACCATTATCTGGTGAACGTGTTGCCGCGTTTCCACAGGTAGATTCAGAATGCTTTCCTCCAGTACCAAACCCTATTCTGGAATCACACGAGTCGCATGCAATTTGATTGTTGCCAACAAAGCCAATTCTTGCTTTGGAGTGATCCTGCTGAGTGCAAAAGGCATTGAAACCTTCTCTACTACAGTATTGCTGTAAGGAGGCTTGCGAACCAATCAGCGTCTTCCATTTGTCACGACCGAGTGAGGTGGGCCGATGTTGTCCGTCCTCGATCAGCGAATACAATGAGTCAGCTGCCTTTTTTATGACGAGAAAATTAATATCTTGCTCTCCAGCGATTCTCATTCCGAGACAAATCTTGGTGAAGGGTGTGTCCCAGTAGGTCGTCAATTTGGTCTCTTGTGTGTCAAATACATTCTGCTCTCCTGCAACATTATATGTTCCATGTTTCTCCAAAGGTCTGAACTGTATCGAAATGTATCCTGAGAAACAAAAAAAAAAAAAAAAAAATTCCAAAATCATCTACAATATATCTAGCCTGCATTATTTACAATACTGAAGAAAACAAAATTTAATAAACATAATAAGACTATTTTTGTAGCATAGGCTTCAGGAAATAGCGTTTAAAGAATATGGAGTGAAGGAAGACGGTATCAGAACGTTATAACTAGTACGTCACCCACAGAAATCTATCCATGCTTCATCAACCTTTAGAATGTAAGTCTTCGTTGTCAAACCTCCGAGGACAAAAGAGGCCTTCTTGTTCCTTTGAATTCCTTACTTGATAAATTGTCGGTAGCACTCAGAAATCTGGAGTTTATGGAATGTACCAAGGGACGTTTCGACAGCTCAGCTGTAACACTTTTTTTTAAAGAATACTGTTAATACAATCCAAAATAACCTTTGAGCCGTTAATCTTCATGACAAACTTCCAACGGCCCACTCCGCATGCCCCAAGACCACAGTGAGGATTGGCTTCGCTGGTCCTGAAGAAGTCAATTGTTTAAACAATCAGCTAAACTAAGGAAGGTAAATCATATTTAGTGTGTTTATTGCTGTTTCTTTCTATTTGGTCTAGGATAGTTTTTAAAATGATAGTTAGCGTACATAGCGTACAACAACAACAAAAATTATCCGAAAGACTTCTGTGTCACCAGGATTTACTAAAATTCTACTTGCTTTAAAGATCTTTTAATTTGTCATAGCAACGTGATCACAATTGTAGAAAAAAAAATAGTACTGCTCGACTTGATAAGGTAACGAAATAGTTATCGAAGTATCAAATGATGGAACGTGATATTACTGACTACATCAAGTTGGTAAAGTCCTCTAAATGTAAAAATCATAAAACAGTAACAGTTCTTGTACTTACAATTTTTTTGCGTAAAGCTCTTTGCATGACAAAACTGGTCAGGGATCGAAACGATAATGCAAAAAAGAACACAACGTTAAGATATAACTTTAAATTTGGTAAAACTGTATTCCTAACGACGGAACACAAACGGCCCGTAATTGCGACCCGAAGAGCGCGTGTTTTCAAATAGACGACTTTCTATTTGGTCATGCTTATTTAAGTTTTAAGTTTGAAATCTGCACAAGCGGCTTCGTGTTTAGTCATTAACCAAGTAAGTTAATTAAGGAGCAAAGAGCGTTGAATCAATGTCATAAAAGTTCCGATATTTCCAATGGAAAAGAACAGTTTTGAAGTTTGTCACTACACCGATAAATTTCCTTTTCTCTATGATTGTGGAACTAAATTATTGTTGCTAAATAATGTCGGAAATTTTATTACATTGATACAAGGCCATTTGCTCCTTAACTTACTTGGCTACTTGGGAAACACAAAGTGCCTGCGTCGATTTTTTCAAACTTATAACTTGGGCATCATCCACGACCAGTTAAAAAGTCGGCTTTTTGAAAACACTCGCTCTTCTGGTCGCAAATGCAGAACGTTCGTGCGTTCTCGGCCTTACAGCTGATTAGTTCACGGATCTGATGAATGTAAACCAGCTTTGGGGAAACAAGGAAATCACTTAGTCAATCAAGTGAGGCATACTTTGAAGTTCTAGGTACATCTTTCTAAATTTGAAGAAAAACAGAAACAGAAAGCCATTCTAAGTTCAATCTGGAAACGTCAAGTTCGTAAACTGCTGTTGTGATTATCCATGAGCTCTTGACCTAATAGTTAATTATTTTTAGGGGCATTTCAGCTAATTTCAACTATATACTTGAAGCTAAATTAACGCACTCTGCTATGGGCTAGTGCTGAACGTCCAGGCCATCTTGTTTCTGGTTATATAAAATCAATACACGTGCCCAAGTTCACTAATTAATCCGAGTGCAAATTTTCTTCCGACTACGTAGTCTTTCTGCAGGTGAGTTTAGCCTGAGCTGGGCTTAGCCGCAAACCGGGCTGAAATATTTTGTGTCAAGGGGGTTTGGTGCAGAAGACGCGCTAAAAAAAGGCAATACTGAAACTGTTGATGAAGAACGACACCTGATTGAAAAACAAGTTAGATCTCTGAGGTTATCACAGATAAAAAGAGCTACTGCAAAACAGTTCGTGACGAAGATTTTCGTATCATAAGAAGTTCGAGCCGAGGTGTGTAGTGAATGCTGTTCGACAGCGAGTCTCTAAGGAGTGAGAACGACATTCCTGAGAAAAAAAGAAATGCTATAGAAATGCTGAAGTAAAAGTGGATAACTTTGGCGTGCAACTTATTTTAAAAACCATGGATTAGCAAAGTTGCCGAGGCAGCATCGGAAACAAAACAAGAGTAGTCAATGTGTACCTTTCTCGCAGTGTTCACCAGTGAATCCAAGCGAGCACAAACATCGATATCCCTTGTCTGTAAATCCTGACTGGCAAATCGCATTGTTTAGGCATGGTGGGTTCTTTCCACAGGCGTTCTTAAACAAGGAAGCAATACTAAAATAGGCTTTTTTGCCAAAAATATATGATTGTGAACACACAACGTAGCCAAGAGTCCTGGAACATAGACCACTCATAAAATCTCTAACATTACGCCGCAGTGGCGTATTTTTCATGGGTTCACTAGTGACGGTATTGATGACGTTATTATGTTTGGCAAATCTTAATATCTACCTTTAAAAGCTACTCTCAAACACTTTTTCACTTCAGGCTTAGTAAATAGTCGCCGAGAATATTTCTTCGCCTAATATTATTTTAAAAAGGTCTCTATTATATCACCTTTGCTCCGCGATAAAGATAAGCGTTGTGAGATGTCAAGTCTTCATCATGTTCCATGTGAGTGGAATCATTTAGCTCACATTCCTGTTGTCCTGTTTCACTGTCAATATCCTTTTTAATATTAAGACTAACACAGTTGTCGTGCCGATAACAAAGAAATTCGCAGTGGTCCAAGTCCTTCACGTACGCGGTAATAATCTTGTGCTTGATTAATCGTCTATCAGCAAAAAAGTAGTAGTTTGGGAAATACAGCTCGCGATCTCGCAGTCCTGAAATAAATTATCAGAAGTTATTGAGGTGTAGAATTAGCTTTTTGACACAAAATTGACACAAAAGATGAGATGTGTTTTTAAACGTTCATTTTGCAGAAAATTTAAGTCGTGTTTGAAATTTTGGACTGATGAAAATAGCTCAGTTATTACTCACAGATACTTCTTCTGTCGAAGAGCTTATCACGAATTAAAATTCTAAAGAGGTTGTTTAAACAATAGTATGGTCCATTATATTTGTTTAAAAGCAAGCCAATAAGTTATGGATTAGTGAACTTACCGAGGGAGCAAACAATTTTGGGTAGAACACAGCAGAGCTGCAATAAAATGACACTAATGCAAGGGACAAACATTGCTTGTCGAGAGACTTGTACAATACTAGGTTGTTCTTTCAGCCTTCTTAAGTATTGATTCGTCGAGAGTAAGCAACAATTACGAAATTGGAGGTGGAAATTTGCATTTTGTTAGTCAGTATCATTTCCATGTTATTTTCATCCAATGGATATCTATCTATTGACAGTTTCCTGCATGTATGAAACAAATAGACACCTTATGTTACAATTGAATTCTTTGTTCTACTGTCAAATGTCATGATAGCAGAGAGCATCGCAGTTGTCCAAGTCCTTAACATGAGCAGTTTCCATCTTGTTTTTGAGACAAGGTCTATCAACAAAAAAGAAGCAGTTTGGGAAATAAAGGCTCGATGTCGTCCTGAAATAAGTTATTAGGGTTAATTATATATTGAGGAAGCCAATACAAAAAAAAAAAAAAAAAAAAAAAAGAATCTACAGAGCGGAAAAAACAGTTCCATGCGGGTATACTCTAGCTCTCGTGGATCACTTGAAAAGTACATTGAGGTAAAGTAAATTAGAACGACGTCTCGATGACTCCATGGCATCATGTAAAAAAAAAAAAAAAAAAAAAAAAAAAAAAATGTAAATGTTATTTGTTTACCCACGGAGCACCAAGGAGTTCACAAGAGCTCGTTCAGAAATGCCCGTGCATTCGAGGATCGAATTGGAATTTGGAAACGTTGGTTTTTTAAGTTCAAAGCACAAATTGAATTGATTACAGAATATTCAGACGAAAAAATAGCTTGCAAAATGTTTGAATGTCAAAGACAATTAAAATGTGTAAAAAAAAAATCGAAAGACAATAAGGTATATTCCACGAGATAGTGGTCGGGAATAACAAGGACCGTTTCTGAGAGAAACCATACATAGCTTATCCAGATATATAATCAGAAACGGTTTTTTTCAAGGATTAAAAGCAAAATCCCTATCCAAATATTCGATGACTTCCAAAAGAAGGTTGATGTAGCAGCTCTTGTAAGGTCTCACATGAATGGCTTACAACCATTTGAGACTACAATAGAACGAACAACAGAAACACTGCCCCTAGCTCTAAAACAATAGCATCTGCTTCGATGATTAAGCAAAAGCAGCTTCCGACAGCTGCTACACTACTGCTAAAGAAAGATATTAAATATTTATTAAATGACATTGGGGTGATTGCTATGTTAATAAGCCCAATTTGTGCTTGTGGCAAGATGATGCAGCACTTTTATTTGTGCAAATCTTTCATGATGAACGCGTATTATTCAAATGCAAAATATACTACAGTGGAATGGAGGGTTCGTTATATCGAAAACCTCGAAAACCTCGATACAACAAATTTAAAGGGGAAACGACCAAAATGTTCGTTATATCGAGGTCACAGTTGATGATTGATTTGTAACACAAGTGACTTCTGTAGAAATACTATAGTGCAAATGTCTATGACATATAATAATCCGTTGACTGAGAGGTTGCTGTCTCTTTACCATAAGGATTGCAGCATTTGTTGACTGTTGATCTGTTTTAAGTGTTTCTCTTCTGTCGCGTGCTAACATTGTAATTCGTTATATCGAGGCAGATTTTACGCCGGGCTTCCGGATTATGTTCTTTATATCGAAGAATTCGTTATATCGAGGTTCGTTGTATCGAGGTTCTATTTCATACATTTTACTGTAACTTTGGCCGGGGCGTATAATATCGTTCATTATATCGAGGACTTCGTTAAATAGCCTGAATCGTTAAATCGAGGTTCCGCTGTAGTTTTCCTTACTATTATTACATTTAAAACAATAAGCTACCTACAGACCTGATTTCCATGAATGCCGTGTATTTAAAAAAAAATGATAGAGAAGGCGTTTAAATTGATTTAAGGAACTAGACTCGCTAATATTACAGGGTAGGCTGCTCCAAAGAGTTGCGCCCGCGCTGTAACTAAAACTATTTTTCATGTAGTTTGTTCTCGGAAAGGGAACAACTAGTTTATTTGCCGAACCCCTCAGAGCATAGTTTGATACATTTCGCGTTACAAATTTAGACGTGAGATATTCGGGAACCAGACCGTTTAAAGACTTGAAACTACGCCATTAAGGCTTTCTGAATTTGACGTTTAGAATGTAATTCTTTCCAGCTGAGTTTGTGGAACAAGGAATCGGCATCAACGTCATAGCTCGATGAAGTTATCACTCGTGCAGCACGGTTCTGCAGTTTTTGTAGATTGCTAGATGATGCTTTGCCACAATTACCCCAAACTAGGCTGAAGTAATCAAAAAGGGATTCAACTAGCGAGTTGTATATACTGAGTAAGGTGGATTGAGGCACAAATGGCTTAACTCGTTTAATGGCTCCAATTGCGGAAGCGATCTTTGTTGCACCGTTTATCAATGTGGAAATGCCATGTTAGATTTCCGTCAATATATATATTCTAAGTGATTTCACAGAGGAAACTTGTTCAATTGGAACATTATCAATGAAGAGTTTTAGTGCATCAGATAAAGTGCTTAATCTTTGCCTGGAGCCGATCAACATAAATTCAGTCTTTGTAGTGTTTAAGGTAAGTCTGTTACACACAAGCCATTTGCTTAGCTTTTCAAGGTCGTGAGATAGACTAGACTGAATCAGATGCAAATCAGAACCAGCATAAGTAATATGGGTATCATCAGCATACATTCTAGGAACGCTGAACGATAAACTGTTAGGCAAATCACAGTAATATAAATAAGAAATAAAAGTGGGCCAAGGATCGTTCCCTGTGGCACACTACATTTAAGAGTGGTGAAATAGAGAGAGGCAACCGTTTACGGAGCACCGTTGTGTGCGATTCGTCAAATATGATTTAAACCGCAATCAAGCGATTCCCCTTGAATTCCGTACCGATTGATTTTAGTTAATAGTATCTCATGATCAACAGTGTCGAAGGCCTTTTTTAAGTGGAGAAACACTACGGCATTTACGACGGACCTGAAATAATATCAGTACACCCACGGATTGATGAAAGAATGAGAATGAGAACGGAGAATGATGAAAAGTTGTGAATGAGTTACTTGTTCCACACCCTTCCTATTTATTTTGATTTCCATATTGCTAAATTAAAAGATAGGCTCGTTCAAAGATGGATATTAGCCTCTAGTATATATTGCACATGACACTAGTAAACAGATCACCAATATCCAGTTATACTCGTGGACATACGGGATGTTAAACGTCGTGCCAAGGAATATTAGTGGGAGGCGCGGTGGCCTCATGGTTAGTGCGCTCGTCTCCGGATCGAGTGGTCCGGGTTTGAGCCCTGGCCGGGGACATTGTGTTGTGTTCTTGGGCAAGACACTTTACTCTCACAGTGCCCCTCTCCACCCAGGTGTATAAATGGGTACCGGCGAATTTAATGCTGGGAGGTAACCCTGCGATGGACTAGCATCCCATCCAGGGGGGAGTAGAAATACTCTCAGTCGCTTCATGCTAAGGAAACCGGGATAAGCTCCGGCCTGATGGGCCACTTGGCTCGTATGCAGACTTTACCTACCAAGGAATATTAACAATTAGGTTGTTGTGCCTCAGTGTCCTCAGTTTATGCGAATATACAGCAAGATAAAAGTACAATACTTTGTTCAGGTTAAATAAGAAGCCTTTTCCGTATTTCCAATGCATGTTAGGAAAATAAAAAAAGAAATAACTAACCTTGTGAGCAGGTAGCTTTGGGTATCACATAGCAGAGCTCAAATAATTTAGACAAACCAAAACAGAAAACATGACACAGTTAGAGAGTTAAACAAATTGGATAGTCTTCCAATAATAGGTTTTTATTTTCCCAGACATCGACTGTTTCATTTGTAATGTTTGCCTTCTTTTTTTTTCGCATTATGGATTCAGCTCTTTGCAAGGATTGAAAACAACATCCCTTCTCGCTTTTTCATCAACTTTCTAAATACAGATTTTAAATATTCATTAACTGGTATTTTGGCTAATTTGTCCAATTTGTGTTTGTTGTTAGCCCCAGGGGGGGGGGGGGTGGGTAGGTATGTGAAAGGGGTACCTTTTTTCAATAAAAAGGTATTCTTGCTTTTCACCCACGAGACCTTTTGCTTGACAACGGTTGCTAGCCGCCATGTTGGTGTCCCTCGACAATAAACAAAGTAATCGAAAAGAGAAGCTAGGACGAGGAAATGTAAAAGAGTTAACTACGGTTTTACGCATTATGTTGGGATGTGGATCCAAAAGTGGCAAACATAAAGGTCTTGAATTCTTTCGGATACCCAAAATCATCACTGACCAAGGCGAAGAGTACGAGGAACTGACTAGAAAGCGTAGGGAAAGGTGGATCAGTGCAGTAAGTCGGGGCGACACTGCGAAGAAGAATATCCTCGAGACAGAAAGATTTAAATCCAGACTGTGTACCTTCCCTAAATTTTGGAAAGAAAGAATATCGACGTCCAGAGGACTTTAATGCTTCTGTAGAAAGATCTGAGAGAGTTGAAAGAAGACGGAAGGCGGTCATTGAACAAGAGCAGGAAGCTACAAAGAAGAGGGAATTTCTAGAACTAAACGGTGATCGCATCTGTGATTTAGACTTTGAATCTGGGCTAGTACATCAGAAACCACGAGGAACAGCTAACTGATGGAGTGGATACTTTTTGCAATTGGCAGGGAGCGAAGTGCGAAACTTAAGAGTTCGCACTATCTTCCACACAAACAGAGCCAGAAGTGGCACCAACTGCTGCCAATGAAGGG
Organism: Platygyra sinensis; assembly: GCA_019787425.1. Taxonomy (NCBI): domain Eukaryota; kingdom Metazoa; phylum Cnidaria; class Anthozoa; order Scleractinia; family Merulinidae; genus Platygyra; species Platygyra sinensis. The sequence goes on along the minus strand of JAHPZR010001220.1, from coordinate 99,524 downwards.
ACTCAATCTGAAGAGTTTTAGTACTTATTTGAAAGACCTTGTGGCTATAAGGCAGCTGAAAGAGATTTCTTCGATGCCGACGACAAAGTGCGATTTTATACGGGGCTGCAGTCCATCGAAGAGCTGATGAAAACATCTGAACATGTCGCACCTTCCGTGAACAGGAAAATCCTTACTCTTGATAAATTTCAAGATTATAATTGTTCTGATGAAGCTAAGGCTTTATGGCATGTTATGGCCCATTTCAAGTTAAACGTCTTCATCTCAGTGTTATGCATTTTCATTTTACATGTGCTGGTGCAAAGAAAATATTCACACGCCTCTGCTATTCATATGTGTTCCAGGCAATGCTATATATTTAATATTTACTAGTAATAACCAAAGGTTAGCAAATGCGGGCGACAATTTTTTTTCAGTGCCTATTTGGTGAATAAAACATCGCCCACAATGCCGCGACACATCCGGGACTTCTATGTGACTTCCGCGCGTAAATTCAAACTGAATAATGATCTCAGCTGTCCAGATAAGAAGAAAAATGGCCGAAATTTGCAAACCGTATGTATGTTTTGCGGAATTACGAGCTTATTAATCAAGGTTCGCAAAAGTTTGCATATGGCTTTTGAAGATGACACATCAGTAGAAAATATGAGACCTTTTCTGAGATTTTATCGAAGTCAGAACCAGTCGCAAATTTTATTTGAATTTGGTCCATTTCAAGGAATTTTTTGTATGGGAGAAAACTTCGAAGCTAATATTTTTTTTTTGCTCGCGCGCTTGACCAAAAAGTTTGCATATGGCTTTGACCGTGTGCTGCTTGAGACGGCTTTATGCCGAGTTTCGAGTGAAACTGATGGTTCAAAGCAGGGTTTTCAAATTTAGCCGGCGCCCGGCGCAAGTAACCGGCTACTTCAAGCATTTGCGCCGGGTACTTTTTGCATTCCAAATTTTATTAATACACAGTTCTGTTTCACCGAAAGTAATCGTGATCTGCTCTTCTCGAGGAAATAAATACATGTAAAAGCCAACTGATGAAAATAATTAATAAACAGTGCGGCTCTTACATGTTCCTTTTGATTTCAAAGCGAGACCTTTTTTTAGCGGGAAAGTCAGCTGGTCGTGTACACGGACTGTCATTTGAACGTTCATGTATCGGCACAGCAGTCTTCCTCGTGAAATGCTACTCATTATAGTCTTGACTGCACCAACTGTATTTTCAAGGAAAGGCTGAAAGAAGTCTTAACAATAAAAGCCTTCAACAGTGCAAGTGTTGAGAATTTCAGACAAACGAAACTGCGAATTGCAGCGAATCAAAGTAGAAACGAAACGAGACCGCTGACTTTCTTGTGATAACACTTCATGCATGTAAATGAAAAGATATCAACGGAAGCCGTTTGATGGCAATATTACATTAATTCTGTTGATTCATCTGCAGCTCTCTTTCATTAAGAGAGCAATAACGATCTTGAGTTGGAACTGCAGGAAAATGTATTCATTTTATAAACTTCACTGATATTAGGGTGTAAAGAATAAACAGTAAAAATTCCCATTGCATGATTCCATGACTTGAGACAAAACAATTGCAACCTTTTGCTTCAAGCAGCTTTTGTCGAATGTCTGCCAATATTTCCTAGCTATATTTTGCTACAAAACACAAACTGTTTATCTTTAACTTACGCAACTGATTTGAAATGCTATGGTATTACAGTTCAGTTTTATATTGCGCCTTTTTATTTGGAGGTACAAGAAGTCGATGTAATAAGTACTGTACTCAAGCAAATGTAAAAGCATACCATACCATTTTAGTAAAACTTTGAAAGCAACTAATTTTACTACTTTTTTTTTAAGTTTTTCAACACTAACCCTTGTTAATAAGTGTACAGTGGCGTTCAACAAAATCAGTGAGGGGTGCAAAAAATGCATGGGAATAAACTTCATTTAATCAAGGCACCCTGATTTCAAAATTTTCCGGGGAGGCTCCCTATTCCTCTCTGCAGAAGGAGCAGGGGTGCTCCCCCACTCCACAAGGCTGCGGTTATCGCCAGGAGATAGTGCTCCGGCTACTTTACAATTTCCTCCTGCTGCTTTTTTTCAATTTGAAAACCCTGTCAAAGTGGTCGCAAAATGCAACTTTAGATTTTTAAACAACAGTTCTTGCTTCGGTCCTTCGCTAAGTCTTGCATGACAATAACTCAGGCTCACTTTGAAATTCCCGTGAGAGTTAAAACGGATCCGGTTTTGAATAATTATCTCACACAAACAATGGAAAATAATGCTCCCTCAGGCGTAATACGCGTTCAAGCAGAAATGTCATTTATATTTATTTTCCCCACCGTCGTACAAATAGAAAAGAACTGTGTTGTCTTTTAAGTCCTTGATCAACGTACAGACTGCGTAAACCGATGCAGTAAAAGAGTGGGTCTGATGAACTGCTTTGACCGGTCGAGTAACAGAGGACAACGTAAAATAGATTCAAGTGTTTCGCGCACCGCTTTAGAAGAATAATTTCTTTTGTAGGAAGACTTTTAGCTTCCGCGCTCAAACCATTGCGAGAGTGACATGTCAACAAAAAAAGGAGAGAGAATGCCGCTGCAAGCGACTTTGTTGACAAAAGTCTTGTGAAGAGCGTAGGCCGGGTTTAAATTAGAGCGCTTTTGTTAACTTTATTACACCTTCGGATTTACTTCACGCATCAGACCGTTTGATTACAACAGCTGCCGATTCATTGACGAGAGCAGTCGGAAATCCGAAAGCTTAATCTATGTAATTATTATTCCGTGCTGGACACTGCAAGTACATGTCGCGAAAGACAATAGCATTGTGGGCGATGAGATTTGGGGGCCTATAGGGAAAGGTCGGGTGATTTTGTTTGTCCATGAGCGCAGCCTCCAGGTTTTACTCGTTTTTTTTTCTCCATTTTGACAGCAACAATAGAGTGATTTTACAAAATTTGTGAAATAGTACACCAGGGTATTCCACGTGACACTAATCCCATTGTTTGCTTTCCTTAGATTTAGTACTATGCTGTAATTGTTGCCGTTTCACGGCGTAAATAAAAGCAGTCTAGGTTATAAAGTACATGCATGCGTATTGATCGAGTCAAAATGATTGATCTAACGCAAGTGTGATTAGTTTAAAATCATAACATGGACAAATATGAAATCAAACAAGGCGATATTTCATAAACAAACCGATAGGTCGTGATAGCCTACACTGTATTTGCCGTGATTTAACCGTGATAGCTCCGTGTTTTGAACGAGTATTGTTACAAACAGTTGACTTATTTCGTGTTGAACAAAGTGCTTCAATGGTAAAATTGTGGTAAAATTGTGGCAAATGTGGCAAAACTGTGCCGATATTTCATAAACAAACCGAAGTAGGACAGGCTGACAGCTGAGCTGAGCGGATAAAGGACTTAAGGAAGACCACAGGCGACCCAGACGTCCAGTTTGTGTTTTACATACGTGAAAGTATTGCGTTACGTTTTGAGTCATTTAAGAGAATGTATGAAAATGTTTCGAAAATCGCTCTAAATTCAACTTGTAATACAGGATTAAATAAAAGAAGCTTACCTTAGTTTGCGCTTGTGTTATTTTGAATTCTTTGTGGCCGCTGAGTCGTTGTAAAGTAGTTTTAACTGAAGCCACTTTTACGATTTAAACTTTTGCAGGTTGCTTGCCATTTAATAGAAAGGAAACCTGGAAAAGTTTAAATCGTCAAAATGGCTTTAGAACGACTCAGCTGCCACAAAGACAAAATAACACAAGCGCAGACTAAGGTAAGCCTTTTTTTATTTAAATCCTTTACTACAAGTCAAATTTAGAGCGATTTTCGAACCATTTTCATACATTCTCTTAAATGGCTTAAAAGGTAACGCAATACTGCCACGTATGTAAATCACAAACAACGTCTGGGCCGCCTGTGGGTAGACCAACGCTGTCGCTTCACGCTTCTGAGATCGAAGACAACGACCTCAGACAATGCGCTTGTTAAGTCAAGGACGAACAGCTTTCGCTCCTCGCTTCTATGAAATTAAAGAACGCGATCTCACACTATGGGCTTGTCAGCTCAAGGGCAAACAATTCTGACGCTCCGCGATTGAAGTTAAAGACGAACAGTTGCCACTCTCGATTAAGACGGAATACGGCTGGGAAATGGCATACAATGCGACAACATGATCAGAAAGGTCAAATCCAAGTTGACACGCTCGATTTGGATTGGTCAGCGCAGCTGCTGCGCATGACATTCACGTGATCCAAGGTCCAAATATTACACGTGATGCGCGTGAGAAAATAGCATTCTTTGCATTCCATGCATTCGTGGTGGAAGACTCAAGATTTCAGCAAAATCGAGTCAGGGCCAAACTATACAACTGCGGCGCATGCGTTTGTAAAAGCAACGTTGAGATTAGGATTGCGAGCTCCTTTTGTCGCCCGCAATAAACAGTAATAATATTATATGTGATAGAGTGAGAAGGGAAATCATCATATTAAAAAAAAAGGCTGTAAGGGTATTTCACAGTTTTATGGAAAAAAACCCTCTGAATTGTTTACGTATAATTTAGAAAAATGAAATGGAAAAATAAATTAGCTAAAAGTATTTTCAAGCCTGATGATTATTATTTTGCTTTATTTTTCAAATCTCCCTCTCTCCACCACCCCCTTACAAGAATGTCAAAGATACTTTAGGGCAAATTGTTAATGGTTTTTGGGAAGGGAGTCAGTAAATTTATAGAGGATGCAAAACATTTTGAGGTCTTAATATTTGCAAAACTACAAGATTGCTAATCCATGGAACTAAGTTTGCATTTTGAATCATATTTGCACTATTTTCTCTGGGAGTGTGCAGACCAGGGGTGAAATTGTAAACTTCTCTTACATTTCTAGTTTCAGACTGATAGCAGAAGCTTAGGGTTGGCAAGAAATATATTGTGCAATCAGCATTGTTACTCACCAGAGTGAAACCTTAATTTAGATTTTTCGTGAACTTCCCCGGGTTTGTCCAGTAAACAACTTGCACCATTAACATCCCCCCCCCCCCCAAAAAAAAAAAAAAAAACAAAAAAAAACTTGCTTACTATCAAGCAACTCATGCAAACAGAGAAAGAACTAATTTCCCAAGTAGTGTGTCATTGGTAAATATTGGTTTTTAATTTTCTAAATGTCAGTTAGACCACCACCAGGCAATATCCCATTACTCAAATTTGGTATTGATTCCTTCTTCCCAATAAATAGACCAATGATTTCATTACTCTACCTTGTTAAATTGATTAACACCAGATATTTACCAGTAATATATCACTTTAGTAGTCACTTTTTTTCCTGTGATCTGTAGAATCTCAAATTATATTATTTGTTTACCTGTCAACATTAATTGCTTTTGATGAATAACAGACCGACCTCCTCTGTCTATCTTTTAAATAAACGTTGCTTGACTGGTGCATTTTGTGGTCTTTTTGTTTAACATGATAGGGGGATTTCGTCTGCAGAACGTCTGCAAATTTGCAGGCTTTTTTGCAGATCATCCCTGCAGATGTTCTGCAGACATTCTGCAGATATTCTGCAGACGTTCTGCAGACATTCTACAGACATTCTGCAGATGATCTGCAGATAATCTGTAGATCATCTGCAGATAATCTGTAGATCATCTGTAGATTGTCTGCAGATCTGCTACAGATGTGCCAGCAGATCTGTAGCAGACTATAAACAGATCTGCTTGTTTCGTACGGGGTAGCATATAGTTGGTGTTCAATTTTATTGCACATCATTTAAAAAAAAAAAAAAACAGCATGTGATTTTGAGAATGTTATTGTGGTAATTAAATGCAAAAATTACCTTGAAAAACGTTTTCTGTGTATTTTGTTGGATATGATTTTGTTGTCTTCGCTTGAGCTCCCTCGACGAGGTCGCGGTCTAGCTCACTAACATCGAGGCTTGCACAGCGCTGTTCAATGGAAAAGTTGAAAATTTACAGAGTATGTAAATAACATGTAATTAACATGTAAATCATCAAGAAAAACTGTAAAGATTAATTTACAGGATTTTTCCCCTTTTACATGTTTGTGGAGTTCCATGTAAAAAACATGTAAATATTTCCAGTGAAACATGTAAATAATGGAGGTAACACTGTAAAATATTTCTAAGGAAGGGGACAAGATCATGTAAATGACATGTAACTTGTTCCTGCGAATACTGTAAATAGCCTGTAAATTTCTTGTGATTTGACCATGAAACCCGCAAATAACATGTAAAGTTCATACAGGGAGGCTGTCAAATCACTGATAATAACATGTAAATCAAGAAAGGGAGGTTGTAAATATAATGTAAATCGATGAAGGGAACCTGTGAAAAAAATATGCAAATTGACAAAGGAAGCCTGTAAAAACTTGTAAATCGGTAAAAGGGAGCCTGCAAATAACATGTACAGTACCGCCTGAAACTATTTACCCTTTCATCGAGTTTTTGCCGCGGCCGATTCGCAGATTAACACCGCGTTCTCGCCTCGGCAATGACGCGGGTGCCGAAATTTTCTTGAGGTTTTACGATCGGTTTGCCGCGACATAAAATACCGCGGTAGAGTTGAATAGAGTGACAGACCTTTTGTTTTGACTCGCTAATTAAACGCCATCTTCACGCTCCGTTGACAATTCATGCATTCTTCATATTGCTAAAAGACCCCGCTGTAGCATTGTTTACTTCACAAGAATCCATTTACTACAGTGTCGCTACATTTCATGATTTTCTTGCCGTGAATGGAAAGTGAAATGTAAGGAAATATGCTTTGTTTTCGGTTAAGGATACGTTGCTACCCTTGTAAAATAAGGACCGGGATCTTGGCGGGATCCCGCCGCGATTTCCCGCCGGGATCCAGGCAAGATTTTGGCCACCGGGATTTTTCTTCCCGGCGGGAATCTCGCCGGGATCCCGCCAATATTCTCGCCGAGAAGCGAAATTCCTCGCGGCCAAAATGTCGCAAAAAGGACAGAACACCTAAGCCCGTGTATACAAATTGACATAAGACACTTAACGCGCAAAGAAATGCGAATGTGAATATTCTTGTACTCAACACTTTTTGACAATCTGCATGCAGTTAAATTTTTAGTTAAAGAATCATTACTGGATTAACAACAAAAGAGAAACTGACCTTTTAATCAAGGGAAGATAACACATGATCTACCAAACTTAATCAATTGAAGCCGTGAAGATGCAAAATACCATCCGTAGTTTTCATCAATGACATTTCACAAGCTTCGTCAAGTCAAAGCTTAGTCCGATATTCATCACCTACAAAGGGGTAGCAAGAACAACTTCACTCCAGAGTGAATGGCTTTCATTACAAAAAAAATATCTTCATCCGAAGTTCGGATCTTGGAGCCTGTTAAAATTGTTCAGCATATATGCACACAGTTCCATGGAGGCTAGCTTGAAGAAGTCTTTGTGAAATTCCTCGCACAACAAACAACTGAACAACTCCACGGTTTGGCGCTCACAGAGCTGACACGCAGTTTAAAACAACTTCAACAAAATACCTTTTCCCTGCAGAAAGGTCCTTGTTGAAACTTCGAAGTAAACAAACCTTGGAAACAAAAAAATTTTCAGCACTTTTCTGAGGTGGATTTTTTAGCAGCATTCGGAGAAGTACTCAAATTACCCCAAATGTTTTCTCTCCAACTCGCAAAGGCATGTATTTTTTTGTCCCACGGGATTCTAGTCAGCCAATCCTATTGCCGGTGTCAGGCGCAGTGGCCTAATGCTTAGCGCGCTCGACTCCCGAGCGAACGGTAAGGGTTCGAGCCCTGGCTGGGGACATTGTGTTGTGTTCTTAGGCAAGACACTTTACTCTCACGGTGTATAAATGGGTACCGGCGAATTTAATGCTGGGGGTAACCCTGTGATGGACTAGCATCCTATCCAGGGGGGAGTAGAAATACTCCCAGTCGCTTCATGCTACAGAAACCGGGATAAGCTCCGGCCTGATGGGTCACTTGGCCCGAATGCAGACTTTACCTTAACGGCAAGTTTGTTATTTGTGCGGCCTGCGGGAAGATCTTTACCAAAGAGATTTGCCGAATGCTGTCACAAATTAAAGAACATTTTTTAAGACCTTTCAAGGCCAAGTGAGTGTTAATATTACAGACAATTTTCGGAGTTTGCTATCGGAAGATAATCGCTGAGTGATGGTCACTGGAATCCTGAGACCAGAGAGGTAAACCTATCTATGGACTTCTAAGTTTTGAATTAAAATCATGCAGAAATCTCAAAACAAACCAGCTACATACGAAAGTCAACAAAGATCTTATTTTTCCTCTATAAACTACGGAAACTAGTACGATTCAGAGCACGCGGCTAGTCTTCGCCACTTAATGTTTGTCTAGACACGATCGGCATGCTAGATAAAACACACTTGGGATTTCATCTTGACGGCTTGTTTTCGACATACGGAATCGTAAGATTGAGTCGTAATAACTTTTAAAACTTTAACTAGAGGTGACTTACGATAGTTTTAGAGCGGCACTTAGTACTTCCAGGGTCAAATCTCAAGATCAGGTTCAACGCACCCTCGCCGGGAGTGGAAAGGAGCCACTTCGATTTCATCGATCAGAAGCTGGAACAAAGCGATGAGTTAATATTGATGCTTATGTTTGCAATTTGTAAATAAGGTTAAGATGGAACGAATTATTGTGTATATGAGAAATCGTGAAGCGGCATTTTGAAAGAAAGGAATGTTTACGATGGCCAGTGATTAGATCTGTGAGAATTTCTCATGGCTGAAAACTTTTGCTTTCGTTGTTGTGCGATGCTTATAATTATAATGTCGATGCCTATTTCAGTAATGTATAGAGTTTTATCCGAACGAATTATTATGTTCGTGGAAATCGCGAATCGGTAAAAGTTTCTTGGCGGCGCTAGTTCCGAGGGTTCGAAGGCAGTTCTCTGAGAATCAAGGACGTAAAAACTTTGTCAGTTGTTCATTCAAAGCATACTGCGAGCCCTGTAAACAAGTTACGAGCATGGAAATTTCACGTATAAGAGAGATCAATAAGGAAACACTTATTACAAAAGAAATTAGCTTCTATTGTTTTTTCACCGTGGTATATCTCGTCTGGCTTGCTGTGGCATTCGGTTGCCTCCGTCCAAGACAAGGTTGAAGAATACGTCCCACCGCAGTGAATTCGCGGCAGAACCCTATGGCAAGGACGAGGTTTTACCGCGTGCTAATGGGTAAATACTTTACAAGTAGTACTGTAAATTGAAAAAGTGAGCCTGTAAATAACATGGAAATCGAAAGAGGGATCCTGTAAATAACATGTAAATTGAAAGAGGGAGCTTGTAAATAACATTTAAATCGAAAAAGGGAGCCTGCAAAGTAACATGTAAATCAAAAAAGGAAGCCTGTAAATAACATGTAAATCGAAGGAGGGAGCCTGTAAATGACATGTAAATCCAAAAAGGGAGCCTGTAAATAACATGTAAATTCAAAAAGGGAGCCTGTAAAATAACATGTAAATCAAAAAGGGAGCCTGTAAAAAAACATGTAAATTGAGAAAGGGAGCCTGTAAATAAGATGCAAATTCAAAAAGGGAGCCTGTAAATAACAGGTAACTCATAAAGGGGAGCCTGTAAATAAGATGTAAATCAAAGAAGGGAGCCTGTAAATAACATGTAAATCGAAAAAAAGGAGCCTGTAAAACAACATGTAAATCCAAAAAGGGAGCCTGTAAATAACATGTAACTCGAAAAGGGGAGCCTGTAAATAACATGTAAATTAAAGAAGGGAGCCTGTAAATAAGATGTAAATCAAAGAAGGGAGCCTGTAAATAACATGTAAATCGAAAAAGGGGGCCTGTAAGTAAGATGTAAATTGAAAAAAGGGAGCCTGTAAATGACATCTAAATCGATAACGGGAGCGTGTAAACAACACGTAAATAGAGAAAGAAGCCTGTAAAATAACACGTACTGTAGTAGAATTTCTGCCATAAAGCTGCCAAAGCATATAAAAGTGTTATAGGTCTCTATGTTAGAGTGTAATGCACCAGGCTCCTTATAGTCACAAGTACTGTAGACTTCTCAGTTGTTTCTTTATTCCTTCTAAAGTATCAAAACCAAGGATTATGCATGTCTTGACCACTCTCAATTTTACTTCATCATACAGGCAAAATAAAACATTTTGTTAAATAGGTAAGTTACATTTGTGTCAGACAGGCTTTTAGCTGGATGGGCAACCACATATCCTATGGATGGCCATTTTCTATAAAAAGGCATCTCATTTCTGATATGTTGCCTTATAAATTGCTCATTTCAGCAGGCCTTATAGCATACTTTGGATGGCCACTATTCAAATTCTTGCAACATGTAAAAGCCTGTTTGTGTATGAATCAGCCGATTCTGCATGTATGATCACCAAATGTTACACTGGAGTTATTATTTTGTTTATTATTCCAATTTCTGTGACCTTTGAAATCAAACTGCTGACAGCAAGGTTACATTTGAAATAAGAATCCATCAATCAAACAGATCTTACAGTGTAATTTGGTTTTTTTCAACTGAGTTGATAATGTGAATTAGCCACCGTAAAGAGATTCGAAAGCTGACGTTTCGAGCGCTAGCCCTTCGTCTGAGCGATTCGCTCCGACTAAGGGCTAGCGCTCGAAACGTCAGCTTTCGAATCTCTTTACGGTGGCTAATTCACATTATCAACTCAGTTGATAAAACCAAATTATCCTGTAATACTCCCACCGACGCAGCACCATAGTTTCTTTAGAAACGTACCCCCTCAGATCTTACAGTGGTTGTACATCTAGCCACTGTGTGACAAAAACAGTGTATCCCTAATTGGAAGGCACTGAATGTCTCAGGATGTAGAAAATCTGTGGCAGTAAACATTCAGTGTTCAATATCTTCTACACTGTAATATTCAAGGAAATTAAATAACCATCCTATCAAACAATGTTAGATAATTTTTGAGGCTTTTTGCAAGCGCAATTCTATTGGTTCTTACAGGTACTTATGCTCTTGATAATGGGAAGCAAAAGTACAGATGATGTCATTAAATTTTTTTTTTCTTTGTTTTGTAGGTCATTTATTATAAAGCAGATACATGTAGATTACATTGTAATTCAAATGAGAAAAATTAACTGTGAGAAAGGCTATTAAGTAATAATAATTTCCACTGATGATTATAGCTCATCAAATACTTTCACTCTTATGTGATTCTTCTACAATCACATGATTGAATGTTCCCAAGCTCGAACTAGGAAACATCCGAGTGATATTTCCCAATTTTCAAAACTGTGCATGTTACAAAAAAAAAATATTTGTATAGGTAATCATACGGTTTCTAGTTCAATTTGGAATTAATTTGCACGCGTGAGCTTTTCAAAAAGCTGAAATTGCAAGAGCCGCTTCGGCGAGTGCAATTTCAGCTTTTTGAAAAACTCACAAGTGCAAATTAATTCCAAATTGAACGAGAAAAACCGTATGATTACTTATTAATAATAAAAGCATGAAACAATTTGCATGGAGGATGTTTTAAACTTTACGAACTCTCCCCAGAATAGGCTCGCGCGTGCATTTGAACCTCGCTGTCGTAATTTTACAGATTTTCATCTTTGTTGTATTGTCTTGCCGGGTTAGAGAATTTTGGTCAGCCTTGCTGCTGTTTTTGGAGATTTGAGGTCTAGTTTCTTCACCGTTTCTAGGCATTATGATTCCCCGTTTATTGTATGTTCCAGATTACGTGGTAAGCTCATTAAATAGCTCGTAAATTTGGAGACTGAGCCGACCTGAGCCTACAACTCGCATGAAAACAATTCCCAACAAAGGAAGTGCCGGAAGATCTTTGTTGAAGCCATTTTTTTTTTGTCATTCGAAGCTTCTGCACAAACTTTTCGTCATCATTTTACGTGATATCATTGCCTTAGAAAATTTCCTTTCGTCTTTCAGTCAATCATAATCCAGAATTTATACGACGTGTAATTTGCACTGGTGTTACACTTTTTGCACCGATGCTACACTTTTTGCACTAGTGTTACACTTGAACTGCACTGCTCTCAGCCAATCAGAATCGAGTAATTTTTCCATGCATATTATTAGAAGGATAATAAACACAATAGTCTCAATTTGGCAGAAAAAATATGCACAAATATTTGTCCTTGGGCATTACGGAAGCAGTCAAATGGATTTACTACCTACACATGCGTAAAAAGTTTGTGTAGTATTCATGGGCAGTGCATATAAGCGGAGTGTAAGGTGCATGTAATCACACACATGTAAAATTTACTGTTCCAGGGTATTTACATGCATTTGCACGTAATTTCATGCGTATGTATGTATGAATTTTTATTGCAGCAAGCAAGAAACCTTTCTTATTCATTTTCTTTTTTTTTTTTTTTGCTAAACAAAATGCCAATATACTAAGTTGCATTGGTTTGAATATTCAGCTTAAATTACAATACAGTTGACTACAATAAGCTCGGTTCGAGAATATTACCGGTATAAGCTTGACCTATATTTGGTAGTCAAGTTAAGTCATCAAAGAAACACATAGCATGCGAATACGCATACGGAATTGGACATGAAATAATAACTAATAACTTTTGTACTGCACAGGACTTCTGCCTGGGTTGATTTTGGTCATGTGCTAGGCAACTTTATTCAAGAGACAGATCAAACTTCATTTCAGTGATATCAGATAAAAACAATTTATGTTTTCAGATATTAATGATGAATCTTCGAAAGCTTTTTTAAACTTAAGGGATAACTAATGGTTGAAAATTAACTGGAAATCTCAAGCAATTTAACATGTTTTGATGTTATTTCGTGTCCGTCAAGTGTCTGTTTACTTGTTGAAACAGATAAAGTCCATACACTGCTTGCACAATACCATAATGCACCTCTTTAACCCCCCCAAAACTTTTCATACTCATTGTTTGGAATTTCTCCTGGGACATGAACATGTCCCAAGAGTAATCTAAAACAATGCGTATGCAAAGTTTTTGGGGGTAAAAGAGGTGTATTATGGGATTTGTGCAAGTAGAGAATGGACAAATATCCCAGCAAAATTTTGCACCAGCTGAAGGCTATAATTTGATTATTTATCAAATATTATTGATTGAATATTCTGCATTGCCCAAGACGAGTAGATTTTCCTGCCTGAGCATGCTACTCTTTTTTTTATTTTTTTTTTTTTCAAGCCTTGTGTAGCTTTCGTCACAGTTTGGGGTACATGTTTACCTCTTTATAAAGTATGTTAGCTTTTTTCAGTGAAAGAAAATTCCGCAAAATGTTATATCAATATCAGTATCATTGGGTGCAATGTGGCTGTACAGTCGTTTATAACAGCATACTGTCATTTGCATGGACATGTAGGTAGCTGTAAAACAGTAGCATAAAAGAAATGTCTCTGCTGAACACTGCAAGGGCGTAGCCAAGGGGGGGTCCTGGGGTGCCCGTGACCCCCCCTTTGTAAGCCTTTTTGTAAGCAAACAACCTAAATTTTTCAGGTGACAATCTGATGAGTACCCTCTGTATGAGTCAGTGTGACCCCCCCCCCCCCCTTTGAATCATTTTTATTTTACTACCATTCACATCAGAGGGAAACAAAACCTTACAATAACATGCATTAAGATGGGTCATATAAGGTGCACACATGTAAGCTAGAATGCAAGGCCACTTTTAACGATTCACCTAACGAGCCGGTCGGTTCCTTTGGCTCGGCAGTGGATGGAAAGAACAAGAAATAAGTTGTATGGCGTTAAGTTTGAGTTCATATGTTTAGCGGCTCGTTTGGCTTGGCAGTGGATAAAAGAACGAGGAATAATTGATATGCGTGTAAGAGCAAACCAGCCAAAAGGAGCTGGCTCGTTTGGTGCATGGTTAAAAGTGGCCCTGTATTCTGTAGTTTAGCCTCACAGCCCGTATTCTGTATAGTTAGCCGCACAACCAAAGGCAAAACAAAATTGTTCAAGATTAAATTACCCGGTAAGCAATAATTGCTTTCCTGTTGTTGTTGTTGTTGTTGTTGTTGTTGTTTTCTACTCTAATCGCTATCTTCATCTTTTGAGTAACAGAAAACTTTGCCTTGAGACCGATGAAGAAGCGAAGGTAGAGTGTATTTTGCCCCGCTAAAACAGATCGAGCTCGAGTTCGAAACAACCGGTTCCAACGATCGGCGCGACTTTGTTCCAGTTCAACAATTCAACGAACTGACAAAATGGCGGGAGAATCTAGAGAACCTGGTACCTAACGTGAAAACCGCTGATTCCTATTTGTTGCAGATCGGGTACTCACCGGCACTCTGCGTCGTTTTTTTTTTTTAACTACGCAGGGAAAAAGAGAGCCCAAAGTGGTGGAAAACGCCGAATTGAAACACAGGGACATGTACAAGCTCAGAGTTAGTTGTATTAGTCTTACGTGTAGTAAGTTCATAATTCAGAACATTTAACCCTCTAAATCGATGATATTTCGTTCCCCGATCAGGGTCTGCCGGATTATGCCACCATAATTTTGAGCATATTACTATATCTGGAGCATGAGGCATAATGCTGGCACAATACTAATATTTTTGGGGCATAATGCCTCTGTTTCTGAAAAGTGTGAGAGGTGTATGCAAATTTTGCCAGCAACTCGCTCTAGAATGTACAAAGTTGATGAAAGTGGGAAATTTTTGGAACTTCATACCTTAGACTCGTACCCAGTGCATTTTTTCAGGCTTCCAAGCTTGTATATGGGTTCGTGGATCTCTATTATTGGCACTTGCTCATGAAATGTTTAACTGGATAATTATTGTCTAGCAATTCTTTCAAAATTGAAAGACCTGGAATATTTATTAATAGGTACGAGCCTCTTGGGGGTGGGGTGACAGTGTCATTTTAGTCCGGCATAATTTGAGCATAATACCTCCAGCCGAGCATAATACCCTGTTTTCATGGGTGACGCCGGAAAGCATAATACTCTATTTTCTGAGCATAATCCGGCAGACCCTATCCCCGATAATGATGGTATTTCGTATGCGTAAATCTGGACGCGCCATAACAGCCCAACTTGTAACTCTATTTACTGTTTGTCCTTTATCATTCTATGTGAACAAATGAACAACAAATGGCCAAAACAAACGACAGAGTGTTAATTTTTCGCTTTTTCTGGGGACGAGAGCTTGACACACTTGCATGTGCAGTATTAATTCCAGTTTTGTTGTCGTTATGGTTAGGCGGAAAGTTCACAAGAACCAGACAGCTTAGTGTTGATCAATGCAGCATTTTAGTTTTATGGATACCGTCTGCCGCAACTTCAATTTTAAGCACACTATTGCACACGCTTGGACTTTAATTTAAAGACTCATCTTTAACGTAAAAGGCACTTTAAAGGGCCGTAGTCAGCCTCCGCCATTCTCGATGCCATCGAAATTATTGATATAGAATGGTGAGGCGAATTCTTATTGTTTTACTGTAAGCTGTGTTCCTGAAGGTATGTTTAATTATCTGAGTAGTATTACAGTGATTTTTCTTCGCTTCGACAGGCTTCGTTTAAAAATATAATAGCCAAATTCTAATATGTAAACAAAAACAAATGTGTGGCTGACTAGGGCCCTTTAATGGGGGCTCTACGTTTGAACAGCGTACGTTGGTTAAACCGTTACATGCAGGGACCACATGCCGGGGACGGATTGGTAGAGCTATAGCCCTACAACTTTTATTGCTGGACTGGATTATTTTCTAGAGCTCCAGATGGTGCGCTTGCTGCGAATGTAAGATAAATGGCAAAACACAGACCTCAACGTTGGTTTGTATTGGCTAGATTTTTTTAGCCCCACCACTTTACCATTATATGATTTTTGTAGGGTTTAAACAGGCCCTCTGTGAAATTTAGATCTTTTCTTTCTCTAAGAGTACCCATTTTACATCTACATAGTTTTTAGAGTTTTTGAAAACCCCCATTATCTCATTTAAATTGTTTTTTACAGCCTTTTCAAGGCCCCCTTTGTTGATTTATATCAGTTTTCACAGGTTACTTACAGCCACCACCTCCGCCCCCTCACCCGTAGCCCCTAGTTTTCCATTCACAGATGTTTTACAGGCGGCCCTAGGTTTATTTACATGTTTTTTATATGTTTCATACAGGCCCCTTTTTTTTCATTTACATGGTTTTTACGTCTTTCTTTCAGGCCCCTTTTACTCATTTACATGGTTCTTGCAAGGTTACAAACAGGCCCCCCTTTTCATTTACATGGTTTTTACATGTTTCCAAACAGGCCTCTTTTTTTTCATTTACATGGTTTTTACATGTTTTATACAGGCCCCCTTTTTGCATTTCCATGGTATTTTCAGGGTTACAAACATGACATTTCCAGAATTTTTATAGCATTCGGTAGAATTATTTACACATTTTTACACGGTTTAGTAGAGCAATTTACATGTTTTCTTACAACAGTAGATACTGTAAAAGTGCTTAAAATATTTTACAGGTTTTTTACATGTTCTTCAAAAAATCTTTGTCGAAACAGACAATGTAAATCGCCATTTACAGAATATTTACATGCTGTAACAAAAGCTGTAAATTTCCTGTAAATTTATTTTACAAAAACTGAAATTAACAAATAATGTAAATCAAGATTTACATACTGTAAATTAAAATTGACATGTCCATGGAAATTTTCATTTTTTTCAGTTTTCTTTCTTTTGCTTTCTTTCCACGGGTCAGAGAGAAAGAGATATTCAATTCCCAAATCAAAACTTCGAAAAGTTTTCTTCATTTGAATTCCTTTATATTTGTACTTGAGAGTTGAATTACCGGTTTTGAAATGGTTTCAAATTGTGCTGGGGAAACACAGAGAGCGTGACGTGTCAACCGTGTTTGCATACTCTCATCTAAACACGCCTATCGACCAATGAGAATGCGCGTAGTCTTAAATATTTTATAAAACTTAGTCTTACATTTTTTACTTTGATAGGGATTGCAGATCAATAATTTTTGGTTGTTTTTTTCTCCACATTGCTATAATTAAATTAACAGCTAGCGACGCAGCAAATCCGTCTATCTCCACGTTAAAATATGTCACTGACAACAGCAATTTTTAACAATTGGCCGAAGAAGGAAAACAGGAATTAAATTGCAAAGGCAATTGGTACAACAACACAGGAAGCCGCCAAACAAATGTAATCCGTCACTTCGCTGACGTTGCTATTGTTGACATCGTTATCGCTCTTTTCAAACTGATTGACCGAGACAATAACTGCTCATTCCATTACGGCTAGCGCTTCTTGAAATTTATCTTCTTACCCAGGCAGTGAGGCCTGGGTTTAGGTTTCGGCTTTCTTTCTTTCTTTTTTTTTTTCTTCGTTCAGTCTGGTCTCTAAAGCGCATGCGCCACTTGTGCATGCGTACGGCACATGAAATTTCCAGAAGTTGTCGTCGTGAAAAACCTACCTCGGGTTCCATGATTTCTAGGGCGACGAAATCACTTGCAAACGAACACACCGTTTGCGGTACACCAACACTAAAGGTCATTAAGCGTTTTCGGAACGGGCTGGTCTGCATTAGACTTACGAGAGATCAATTTACGAGCGAACATTTTGAGTGGAGCTCTCAGCCGGGGCTATGAACTCTTCAACTTGATAAATAGCATCTTCATAAGCGTCATCGTATTTTTAGACGTAATCGTGAACCAAGTACGAGGATCCCAGCACGAACTCATAACGTCTGAGCAACAACAGCCAAAAAGTTAGAGAATTTGTTTATGTTGTTTACAACTTTACGAATGTATCTGTTCGAGTAACCTAAGTAAAACGCTCTGAGAGATTTGGTAAAGTATAATAAAGTCAAAATCTCGAACGAAACGATATTCTCTCGTTATTTCCTTCTGTGTTATTTCCTTAAGAGTTATGTGTCTTCTATAGAATGAAACCCATGTAGCGAATTACATTTAAGGTAAAAGAAACTAATTGCGTTCTCGAGGAACGAGAGAACGCATCCTAATTTGGTTTGCAGGCGTGAGAAATCGAGATTTTTTTCTGCAACTTTGCCGCCCCTCTAAGTTTTTTCAGGGCTTTGGGCCTCATATACTCGTGCAATTGAAAATAACACGTGCAAGAGAAAATAACACGTGTGGCCAAATAACACGTGCGGCGTTTGGCTTCGTTGTCCTGTACATCGATTACGTCATGCCTGTACATTGGCTCTTTTCTGTATTCCTCGAAGTGTGAGGGAACTGTGTACAACTCCCGATAAAAGAATAAACTGCCGCAGTCAACCATAAGTTTCCATTTCCTTTTTTACAAAAAAAACCCCTTTCTATTATCACACTACATATCCTGCAGAACGCACTTCCTAATCTCTGATTACTACTAGTATTAGTATGTTGACTCCAGCAAAACAATTCTGGGGTTGTATTGTCATGCAATCCTGACGCTATAGAAAAAAAAAACAACAACAACAACATTCAGTGTATAAAGACAAGAAATTGTGATGTTATAGGAGATTAATAAATATTACATTTCCAGTTTGTGCGTTTTCCCAAACCTCAGATATTCCTCGAAATATTTTGAACAAATTTACAGAGCCCAGTATGGAGCCGCGATTTTGGTTTACATCTACGGTACGTACATCTGAAACTTGCTTAGGCTATCAAGGCGACTGATTATCTGTACTGAGCAAACAAGAGTTTACACAAGCACTTTCCTTAATTCTTAAACTTCTGAATGGGCTAAAAATCACGAGAAATGTATGTTTTTCGACAAACGCGTTCGCTGCTCTATGTCACGCACCGCCATAACTCTGAAATTCAAAAGGTCTCTCTTGTTTGAGAAGTGAAAACTACAACAACGACCACAAACAAACAACAACAACAACGACAAAGGCTAAGGAGAACATAGTGAAACGTTTATAGGCTGATATACAGATTTGACTCATTCTACGTGCTAAAAGCCCACAAACGAGTAATCGATTCCAAGAAATGCAGGCAGAATAGCTTGAGAACATCGATTTGATTAAATTTCGTACGACTTCAAATGCAGAACATTTAGCTCACTTGCAATATAGCTAGTGTTTATCAGCATAACGACTGCATGGGTTCACGCCGCAAGGCGTCTAGTTTATTTATGAATGCACACTGATACTCCATTTGCATCATAACCATGCAGTTCCAATCCCCCAGTGTCGTATTCATACACTCTTGCATAATTGATAAGTGACAGTGACAAGCCGGGAAACTAAATGAGTGCAGCAAAATTAGTAAATTTTGCAGTGTCTTAGCATATGGTTTATTCACTGGACTCAGAGCTATGATGCAACTCTCGTTGATCACGTCCATCATTTGGGGGATTTGGGTTGAGTCTGGCGCACTTGCAACCCCAGGTCAGTGTGCTAACTTTAAGGTACAGCTTTTGTAACAAAAACGTCTCGATCAGCTTACTTTATTTCACAATATCTTAAAGTTAAAAAAGGGGGAATTATATCAACGAACATTTTAAATTGAGAGAGAGAAATTAAAAAAAAAAATAGTTTCAGTATTAATTGAACTGTTAAAGTATTCAGGAAAGCGAAACTCTAGCACTCTCCTCTCCGGCAAAATGCATTATTTTTTTTCCCATATAACTTAATTTGCCACCTACTAACATCCACGAAAAATAAAGCAATAATGATAATAATAATAAGTCCAAAGGAGGCTAGATGGGGCTATAAACAAACTGACAACTGACAAATGGTTAAGGCATTTCTTAACCAGTAGCTGCATAGGAATAACGAACTGAAAAAAAATTACCTGATGTGCGAAAAAAAGGTCAAGAAATTTTAATTTCACAAAGCAATGAAAGATAGGGTCCATAAAAGAGCCGACATGTAATTATATTCACTTTCGCTATTGTGCAGCAGAACTTAAAACAAATAAACTAAGAAACAAAAGGCTTCACTGTTTTAGTATATACTAAAAAAACTATTCAACTTAGTGTCGGTGGCTAGCGCTGCATATTTACCTCGCCGCTTCGCGGCTCGGCAAATATCCACCGCTAGCCACCTCCACTTCGGTGAAGAGTTGTTAAATATTTACAAGAAATAGAGGCTTTGCGGCAAGGGTAGTTTTTCGTATCTTACTTATATTAAAATATACATATTTTGTATTTTGTACTTTGTATTTTTATGTACGTATTTATTTCTTGTTTGTTTGTTTGTCTGTTTGTTTGTTAATTAATTTGTTTCTTTATGTATCTATGTATTTATTTATTTATTTATTTATTTATTACTGTTTTGGAAGATAAAAATGCGATCGACTTGAAGAACAACTCTGTAGCTACATTAAGCCGCCCCCTCTTTTTTACATGAAGAATGTAAATAAGCCCCACAAAAAGCTAGATAATTTAGCGTCTGCATATGTATGGCCGGTTTGCAATCATGATACAGCAGGAGATAGGATTGTTCTTATCTGATGTCACTAAGTACATGTTGACACATTGTTAATATAGGTTAACAGGACTAGCATTGAATCCGGGTAACCTTTCCCACTGAAGTTGGCATTGAATATTCACGAAAAGGAATTTATAATTCCGAAAACCATCGCAAACTGTAAAAGAAAAAAAAAAAAGAAAAATACGTACATTTTGCGTTTTTAATCTTATATTTTGACATCAAAAATGATTTGCTATCGTCGAGTTTCGCAAGGTAGGGTCATAGCTGTGTTATTTTAAACCAAAATCTTTTGTTCCCGTCCTCAAATTAAACACATAATTCCCCAGTTAAGAAGAAAAAGGTTATTATCGAGTCGTATCGGTACGACAGTTTGTATATGTCAGTACAAATGACAGAAACATCCAAAACTATGTACAGGTTAAAGAAAACAGGTTAATCCTACAATGCACACTTACCTATTATTTTGCAGGCACGTGCTGGCGACATGTGAAATTTACTACTGCAAAGGACGGTTATTCTCTCCAGGGTCACGTGTTTAAAAACCTTACTCTAAGCCTGGATACTGGAAATTCCTGCAGACGTCAATGTGTCATGGAGAGTCGCTGCATGTCAGTCAACGTCGGACCAATAATAAATGACCACGTGATTTGCGAGCTGAGTGATTCGGATCACTCTTTGCATCCTAAAGATCTCAAAGTACAAGCAGGCTTTGAATTTTTTAGCATGGAGGTGAGTGGATGAAATTTTGTTTGCCTCAGACCAAGGTCAAAGAGTGACGCTTCTTTCTCCGATACAGCTTAGTTGACAGAAAAAAAAAAAAAAAAGAGTTTGAAAGATAGTTAAACATCTAAAAAGCAAACAATTAGCATCTCACAAATGAAATGTATTTTTTACCCTTTGAGGACTTTTGAGGTTCGGAAGCCTACGCTAACAACGGCGACTAAGTTAACACGAACGTCATTAAACAAGCTTAAGGACAAAACATTTTCAAGGACAAAACAACAGAGGGCGTAGCACTTACGTTAGAACTATTTGTATATTGTTAAGCTTTTCTCAGCAAAGTTAGAACGTAAAATGACCGTATCTTTCTGTGTAGTATCAGGAGATTGATAAGTTTTCGTATCTCCACTTGGATTTCAACGCTGTCTTCGCATAATAAGCCTGAGCCCGTGTTTAGAAACATTGGCGTAGTGAACGCTCTTAGAGAAATTTCGCTGGCAGAATTTTTAACTATGCGAAGTCCTCGGAGATCCGGAGGGTTATTACAAATCTGATGGAAAGTATTATTACAAACCTGATGGATGGAGGGTGGTGTATTTTTCTCTCTCTCTCTCCCTCTCTCTCACTTTTTTTTTGCTTTATTAGAATGAGTGCTCCAGTAGGCCTTGCTTTCATAATGCAACCTGCCTAAATGGATTTACAGTCAAGGGATATCTCTGCATCTGTCCAAGATACTTCATAGGAGAAAACTGCGAGTTAGGTAACAGCAGACCGTCGAATAAATGTGTTGATTGATTGCCAACACAATACTTTATTTCTCTATCGACAATAAACTGTCTCAATTTCGGGTATTTTGTTTGTTTGTTTTTTTTTTAATCAAATGAATTTTTATCATTTTCACACCGTCAGATCTATCAAGGACCTGCAAGGAATATTGGAGGATTAACATGTGAGTTGAAAGAGCCCAAACTATCTCATTAATCTACACCTGAAGAAGGATGAAGAACTAAAAATGATTATTTGTTTCAACTTTGGGTTTAAGCTCCTGGCATTCACAGTGAAGATAAGCCATAAAATTGGGATTTCTTTTTTGTTCATATGATATAATTGCAGACTGATTTGAAAAAAAAAAAAAATGAAAAATTTGTGTAAAGGATTCTTAAAAATCGTACAATGTCATATTTTTGATTTAAAAAATCATTCAAGTATATTGTGAAGTAGGCATCTATATCATGAAGTATACACACTTTCGCAAAATTTTACCGAAAAAACATGAGAAAAATGAGCACATGTTTTCTGCGTTTGAATGTTTGTGACGTCAAAAAATTCCGAGACTACCACGCGCGCATGCGTATCAATGACCCTCTGCCGTTTCTGGCTCATTGGCGCGTTTAAGAGTGAGAAGAATTGAGTTAACCTCGTATAGCCCATCTTAAAGCTATTTATGTTAATATTGCGACACGTTGGAGATAAAAATTTAGAATAAGGAATTCTATATCCCTATGGATGTAGCATCTTGTAAATGAGTGACGACGGCTGCTAAAATTTGATTATTGTTTGCTGCGTTTTGTTTTGTTCTATTTTCGAAGCATCAGTTCGTGCCTGCGAGCTCGTCAGACGACTAAACTTGTAGGGGAGTCACATCCTGACTCATATCTTGGCTTTTGTGTCTACCCACAAACAGTGCCAAGGACTGCAAATGTGTGGTAATGTACTACATTTTGCTTTGCCCGGCTCCATGATCAGCTTCATTAGCTGAAACTCCTCCATACCTCGTACATTTCTCTTTTAAATCAATCAGGGAAAGAAAGGGTATTCTATTCAATAGATAGATGTTTTGAAGCCGGAGCCGACCTACGCAACATTTTCAATAAACAGATTTTAAAAATTTCGACGCCATGTTTGTCGGCATTTTACTGCGTGATTCCTTGAGCGACTTTGGCGTAGAGTTTGAAAGCTGGCGCCATCGCTGGATTTTCGAAATCAGTTCGCGCGCGGTTAAAAAAAAAAAAAAAAAAAAAACTATAGAAAGCCACCTCAAACACTTTAATGGGCACATTTTCCTTTTCTCAGGATGAGCAGTCTTGTGGAATGGCTGACCCTTATTTATTCGGAAAGACTCCACAGATCAACAAATGTTAAAAAAGAATTGAAGAAAGTAACCTTATTTATAGTGATCATGCATCTAGCTACAAAAGCATTAGGCTTAGTTTACAGGCGTGCTACTGACCCAAGAAAAAGAGATATTTCAACTAAATTTAGATTAATGAAAAATCCCAACTGGCAGAAAACACCCAGGATTTCAACAGCGGACTTCCAAGAATCACCTCCGGGTTACAACACTAGCGCACTAAACCAGTCGGTCACGCTTCCTCCAATGTGGTCTAGTGGTATGTTAATGACAAGCATGTTTCGAATTAATACATCGAAAATTAACAAAGAACGAAAAGCTCCTCTGTTTCAGACAAATGTCGAGAAATGTGACTAAAAAATAGTAACTAACTAGTCATAGTAACTAACACATGGACAGCCCTGCTCAGGTGGTTGACAGCGGAAGGAAAAAAAGTTTTAGCTTAACGTCAAGGTAGCTGTTCATAGGATGGCGGTGATTGTAAGAAGGGCTGCACATATCTTTGCCTTGGAAACATTTAATTTCCTAATTGGTTGGGGAACCTCCACTCTCAGTCTGTTAACAAAAATCAGAATTTATTTAATCATTAACGCCTTGATCAGTTTAGACTAGGTACAGGAACCTAGTTCAGTCCTCTACTGTTGTGATATTTTGTTGTATTGAAGACATACACCGCTTGTAAAATTAATACAAAACTCAACCATGCAAAAAAAGATGCATACTTTCCACTTCCTCGCTTGGCAGTGACGAATCTTTTCCTACATTTCTTAGGTCTGAAGGCAACAAAGGTTATCTTCTGAATTTGGGATCAAAAACAATTCCTGTCTACTGCCATATGAGTGATGATCTTGCCCCATGCGGAGGTGGTGGATGGACCCTGGCCATGAAGATCAACGGAAACAAGGTTCGTGATAAAAAACAAAAAAAAATGTTATTTTATTTTATCACGAGTCTTAAGTGTGCTCAACATAGATTTTAACAGTTGTTTCAAGCATTGTTATGAGTTTATTTTCGTGTTAGTGCACATTTAAGGTTATATAAGATCCTATTGCCTACAACCTCGCAGGCATTTCGTGCTTCTTGGATCTCTTGGAAATGAGACCTAGGATTAGCAACCAGAGCAGGCTCCAGTGAAGATCAAAAAAAAAAAAAATGAAATAGGATAGTGACTGTTTTTGATCTCTCATGTAGCTCGTTGCTGAGCTTGTTGAGCTGGAGGTAACATATTAGATCACTTGCGGGTAAATCCTCTGGCAATATTCTAACAAGGCTAAACATGAGCAATCGTCTAGCGAGTTTGGCCATTTTTTTTTTCCACTATGAACTACAGTAGCAAGAAGGACTCAAAATGATCTTGGTGACACTCATACTCAGGGCTTCTATTATTGAAAAATGATTTTGTCAAAGCGTAATTTCCTATATGATAAAAAACGGTTAGGAGGAAAATATTACCGGACCAGGTTTACACAGTGGCCTCACTAGTCTTTTATAATCCATCCCCTCCCTCCCCCCACCCCCTCCCCGGGGTGAAGGGACTCCTGTACAAAAAGGACGGATAAAAACGCAGTTTGGTTATCTCTTGAGGTCTTCAGCCTCAAAAGTTTCACAGCGGGAGCTTTTGGGGTGGCTTTTAGGGTATTTAGACGAAAAAAAAAAAAAGGAAAAAAAAAAAAGGAAGGTAACGATGTGTTATTTTAGTATTGATACATTTCTGTTAGTAGAATAAGGTCTTATAGCCACCTCCCCCCCCCCCCCCCCCCCCAAATAAAAAAAGGATCTTGGTACCACTTAGGGTACAAAAGTTCTATACCCACCGCCAACAAAACAGGATCTTGGTGCCTCTTATGGTTACAAAAGTTCTATACCCACCCTCACAAAACAGGATCTTGGCGCCTCTTAGGGGTTCGGTTCAAAATGTCGGAAGAACACCTCGGGTCTTGTATATGGCTAAAAACAAGCAACTGGAACGATGATCCTGCTGATATACGTTGGATTAATTGTGATCTAATTGGCTTCACAAATAAAATAAAGAATATGAAGGCAGAAACCGACACATCATAGAATGTTTTTTTGAAGGTGTACTATATTTCGGCTAGCCAAAGCAGCCTTTTTGTTCAGGTACAATGGGGATTTTACATTGGTACGTGCTTTTAGGTAGCATATTACCAGAAAAACGTAAAATACGGGCCATAGGTACTGAACAAAACGAAATTGTCTCTTAAAATACAAGCACTCACAAGTATGCTGGGTATTGTGTATAACTCGTCTATGGAATTCGTAATTGAATAATTATCTGGTAATATCATATTTTCTCAGAGCACTTTTCATTATGGCTCAGCATACTGGAATGATGAAAATGAGTACAACCTTCCCGGAGGAGAGACTGGATTCGACACGCGAGAGACTAAGTTACCGACCTACTGGAACACACCTTTTTCCAAGATCTGTCTCGGTATTAAGATTAAGAAACAGATCAAGTTTATTGTCATCAACAAGCAGGCCGATTCTCTGTACTCATTGATCGCTGACGGGCGATACCGCGCCACTTCAGTGGGTCGCAACACATGGAAGACGCTGATTGGTTCACAGGCCTCTCTTCAATACAACTGCAATAGAGAGGGATTCAATTCTGTTTGCAGTGCTTATGCTAAAGCTAGAATCGGTATCATCGGCAATAACGAAAATGCTTGCTCTACGTGTGATTCCAGGATTGGGTTTGGTACAGGAGGATATCCAGATGACTCTAATACGTGTGGAAACGCGGCGATGCACGGCGCAGATAATGGGGACAGACTCATTAAAGCCATCGGATACATCTTAGTGCAATGAAAAAAAAAATATATTTGATTATGTTTCAGCTAAAAGGACCCCCATAGGAAAGCTTTGTGTTCAATTCAGGATTTTACCATAACTGCAGAAATTCACGCGCGCTTATTGGTTATTTTTTATTGTCAATATGCGGACAGACACATGAATTTGAAGTTCATGCGACACGTCAGCGAGCGAGAGCGGGCAATTCAGGATGCACGAGGATAGTTGGGAGAGCACAAAGGTAGCGTAAGAGAAGCTTGAGGCGAAGCCGAGAGCATCTCTAGCTACCTAAGTGCTATCCCAACTATTCAAGTCCATCCCGAATTGGATGGACGCACACTAGACATTGTCCATTGCTTTTATAACATTTTTCACGCCGAGAAGTCGCTTTTTCGGCACTGATCAAATTGCAAATTGTGCACGTGCACGTGTACGTGTTGTTTTCACCCGTAGCACTTTCGCTTTGTTGATCTTTCGACGCTTCCGATGTTTCTGCAACCATTTCAGACACGTTTTCTAGATCTTCAAAGTCATCGAGAAACCCTAACTACAATGTTGAATAATACTAGCCATTATTAAAAGCTAAATTTAAGTTTTACTCAAAAAAAGTGGCGAGAAAAAACTTTTGCTGGTAAGAAATTTAACCGACACGTGCACGTGCACATGTTGTTTTCACCAGTAGCACTTTCGCTTTAATGACGCTTCCGATGTTTCTGCAAAAATTTCAGACGTTTTCTAGATCTTCAAAGTCATCAAGAAACCCTAACTCAAATGTTGGATAATACTAGCCTTTAGTAGCATCGAAAGTTAAGTTTTATTCGAAAAAAGTTGCGCAAAACGTTTGCCGGCAAGAAATTTCACCGACAATGACGTCAGCCTGAACCATCTCTATGAACCATCCATTTTGTTTTTCATAAAATAAATTAGCCAATCAGAGCGCGCGCAAGCATATGGCTATGTTATAATGAGAGATCTTTCGAACTGATTTTACTTTACTTGTTTTGTTCTTTTTTTTGGGGGGGGGGGGGGGACGCTCTATTACAGCGGTGGTTCAAAATTATCTTTAAAATGCACAATCGTTTTCAAATACCAGAAGGGTTTATTAATTAGAAATACTATTCATTTATTATACGGCAAAATAAAATAACAATAGCAAATACTCACGCGTTAATATATTTGCACTGCAGAAATAAATAAAAAATCAATAAGAAATAGCCCTTTTCACGGTTATTTTTTCTCATTTGCATTACAATGTAATCCAACGTGAATGCGAGGCAATTTCAAGCTAAAACTACAAAATAGCCCAAAATTGCCTAGCATACATGCAGGATTTTATTGTAATGCAAATGAGCAAAATACTACTAGTCACGCAATACTTCGAAATGTATATTTAACAATTATTCCATGAGCGCGCGTTGGATATGAGATGATATATGGCTATAATCATCTCATATCCAACAAGCGCGAGTGGAATAATTGTTTTATTAAAAAACGCCCCCAAAATATAGAAAACTAGACTACAATAAAAACAAAAAGGCCCAAAAAATCACGCATACGCTCGCCAATTTAATAGATCATGGTATTAATAATGGCTCATATACCATGATGGCTTAGCCAATAAAAACTCTCCAATTGCATTATCCAATGATCCATGATCCAGTTTTTAATAAAAAGAAATATCCCACGATTCACTTGTATGTTCTCGCTTTTAGGGCTCGTATGTATACTAAGTGGTAAATGGGATATTTAACAATTATTCTATGAGCGCGGGTAGGATAAGAGATCGTAAATAGTCAACGAGGTCAGTAGGGACGCGTTGGCTTAAACCAATCTCACATCCAACAAGCGTGAATTGAATAATTGTTTTATTAAATTCGGTAAGCTTGCATACTTGAAAATCATAGCTAAATTTTATTGGATTTTAATTTTACAAAACGAACGGAAGTTCATGTGACGAAAGCTACAGCAAGTGGGAAGTCAGATGGTATGCGTGCCGTAAAGTAAGTAATATTTCAAAAACGAGTGCGAGGGTTTCCTCAGGTTTCCAAACGCGAGAAACATTTGAAACCACGAGGCCGCAGGCCAAGTGGTTTTATTGTTTCCAGCGTTTGGAAACCTGATGAAACCCGAAGCGCAAGTTTTTTGGAATTACTTCTCCAACAAAGAAAATTAGTTTAATTTTCATTTGAATAAGATTTCTCAATGAAGCTGTTAGGTTTGAGACGTGAAATGTGCATGATCCTCCAAACAATGTGCATCATGTGTACGATCGTATCACCTAATTGCTACGCCGTGACAATTTTTGAATATTTATCAACTGATGTCACGTTGTGACCTAGCTGTTTTTCAGTTCGGAGCGAACACGTTGCTTCACAGAGCAAATGGCTGAGTGTAGATTTGGACATCCTAAAACTATCGAAGAAGAGGAAAAGTGTGAGCTCAGCGCTATTCCGAGGTAACTTGTGCATTTGTTCTGATAAAATTTCTAACGTCAGTGCCATTTTAGGTCGGAAGTGTACAGTAAGGTTGAATATGAACCAAATCACGAGGTCGCCACCATCGAGCTAGAATTTAAATTTAGAAAAAGAATAGGGTATTCTGTTTTGGGTTGTTTAATAACTGTACCGTTACATTGAACGTTAGCAGTATGTAACGAAAAAATTATTGCGTTATATGCTAATTTGGTCTAGAAGTTTTGTGCATATTTAATTAGTTTTGTGTCACGGTGACTAAGCAATTTATTTTAGTCGTTTGCGTCTGCTGCTGTAAATAGTTTTATATTGTAATGTTACTTTATTAAGTCGAGTCGGAAAGTTCTAGAATCTCATGCTGTAAAATATATAAGCGAATCGGTGTAGTTTTTAGGTGGTTTTATCCCAGGGGTGTTTGAGGTTTTTCCCCAGGAGTGTTTAGAGAGAATTATCTCGTGAGTCAGCAGTGTTTACTGAGGTATGACGAAGGTCGCGAGTAAAGTTTCGACTGAGGTCGTGTTTGTTGAAGTGTAACAGAGAGGTTAAGTGGATATTTGGCAGAGGCTGTGTTTATAAAAGAGTGACGGAGGTCGAAGTATAGTTTACAAGTCTAGCGTGTGCTTGTGGTGAATTCTTGTGTGGAATTACTGCGTTCGTGTGGAATAAAAAACCTTGTTGTTTTCCGACAACCCTGCTTTCTGTTTAGAGTGCAAACTACCTGCCACTTTTAGCATGGAACTTGCAACACAGTAAATAATTTAGGTTTAAAGTTTGTTTGGTAAAATCTGTGATTAAATAAAGTAGTTTATCGCCACGTGTTTTGTTGCTATATCAATATGCAGATTAAGAACATTTGCATCCGTGTATCGTTTCAAACACGGGTTTCAAACACGGCCTTGTTATCAACTCGTTTTTCATTGGGTTGCTAAACCCATCCATCTGACCAGAATAAGATGCTCTAGTTGGGTAAGAGCTGCATAAATAATTAATGAGTTTGAGAAAGTAAAGTAAAACCTTACTTTATTTAAGTGTCGGTGTGTTTACCCTAAGGCGACTAATAGGGGACAGTAATAAAATACACTTGTAAAATTAAATATTTACAAGATAATGATTAAAATTAAAGAATATGGGAGAGCTTGCGTAGAAGATAAAAAATTAAAATATTGCTATTGACACCAAAGATTACAGCAATTGCTGTTATTAATTACAATCTCGTCATTCAACTTAGTTGAATGAAAAAATTGAAAGCCAAGCAAGCGAGGCTGCTGAACGAGGAATATTCAACCTTGGTCTGAAAGTTGAAAAGCGTTCAAGTTTGAGTCATTGAGAAGAGTTGTAACTGTGCATTTGCTCACCAAACTTGCAAAAACACTGCGGAAAACTTTGATCGCCATGTGACAGACGTGGTGTCAAAATTATTCTTTACAAGAACTCTATCAGCGTTCCCTGAGGTAGCTGCCTTGGCATTATTTCGAGCTGGATATGTGGAGCTGATTGCTGGCCAGTTTCAGACTCAGAGAGGCCACCTTGATGGTTTTTCATGGCTGGTAAAGATTTTAGCCAGCTTTCTTCCTCGCAGACGTGCAGAAACTCGTCAGAAAAACATTTAGTTCTTCTTTTGACATTTCTTCTATCGGTGTCGAAAATTTGTTGCCACCAGGACCGTTCTAGCAAGCCATTCAGTAACATTAAGAAAAATTGTTGTGGTTATATAATCTTCATGAACGCGCAAAATCTCGATGTTTACATTTGAAATTTTACAACTTTGGAGGGAAACTTAAACGATACGTACCGTTGAATATTCTCATTCCGAGTCTTACGGCTTTTTTTATTTTGTTTTTACTGGGACAGCGTTGTACGTAATTTCTTGAATTTCTTCTGTAGACAGCTCACTGAGCTTGTTTTTTCCTCATCCAATTTTTTGTCGACGAATCTTGACTTCCCACAAAAAAAAAAAAAAAAAAAAGTCAAGCGATAATTTGCCGCATTAATTTTCATATGAGGTGGGTATAATGGGCGGTAAACGAGATACAGTAAACCAATCAGAAAGCTAAAGAATTGCGTTATTCGAAGTTGAGAATTTAATAAACTATGATGTACCAGGAGAACGTATGACGTTACTATTTTCTACCATGCCATACACAGTTCAGTAACCAACACAAACAATCCGACGTCGACATACGCACAGTGGACGATGGGAATGTTGGGTGTTATGCCGTGAAAAAATACGACATTCCTGTATTCTGATTGGCTGTATTTCTTCTGTGTTTTGATTGGCTGAGTTTTCTATGTCGACTGATACTAAATAGGATATTTTCTCAGTCATATATATCTTAGTTATTTCTCAATTAAATTTACGGAGATTTCTGAGATATCACTAAAAAAATCCATCTATTCTAGGTTTTAGTAAAACTTTTGCAGGTGTCGCATCTCAGACCATAGTTAATTAACAGATTTCTTTTAATTTAGCATGTCGAGTTCACGTTCTTCATGAATTTTAAGTAGCCTGGTTTGAAATTTTTTCTGTTTTTTTCTTCTTTCTCGGATTACAACATAAATAGTCAGCAGTAAACCGTCACTGACTGGGAGGCGCGGTGGCCTCATGGCTACCTCGCTCGACTCTGGAGCGAGCGCTCTGCGTTCGTTCCCTGGCCGGGACATTGTGTTGTGTTCTTGGGCAAGACACTTTACTCTCACGGTGCCTCTCTCCACCCAGGTGTATCAATGGGTACCGGCGAAATAAATGCTGGGGGTAACCCTGCGATGGACTATTATTCCCATCCAGGGGGCGAGTAGAAATACTCCCAGTCGCTCCACGCTACAGAAACCGGGATAAGCTCGGGCCTGATGGACCACTTGGCCCGAATGCAGACTTTAATAAAACCGTCTCTGAAGAGGGAGCGTTCGCACTTTGAGATTGTGAAATCGTGTTAACGACCGATTTGATCGTCAAAAAAAAATGTAATTAAAACTGGATTTCATTAACATGTTTATGATACCATATGTTTTATTTAGTGAAAAGAGATACAAACTCACAAATTGAAACCTGTTATTATATAAAGAGGCCTTCCACATCAAGCGCCAATCACCATCACTTAACAATGGATTAAAATTCAGCAGGGAACTCTGCCCGTTCTCTTGAGTATATCGGTAACTACTTAAGCTCTTAATTTTGTATGCATTTTCAGTCTTATGATGGTACAGTTTATACCGAAATATAACTGTCACTTAAGATCTTGGTTTTTGTTCACTTGTTGTCAAAATTTAAGGACACGATGAATCTACTCCGTGTATCGTTCATCCTATATGTCCTATTATTTCCTCCCGTTCTCGTCGTTTGATGCGCATGACAATAGCTTCCATGTAGCGAATTTGTGAAAACCTAACCAGCCAACTCACAGTTTGCCGCCCCGAATTGAGATTTCTTGCGATGATCGTCTTTATACTGACGTTTTTCAATCTATACATAGATTCAACGCCCAGTTGTATGATTTTTTGTCTATGATCGAAGACAAAAAAATTACAAATCTAACTAACATGCAGGGTCGTGTAACTCCTGCGCAACAAACTGTGGAAGCTGTTGTAACGAATAACGCGCCAGACACAAGTAAACTCGTAGTTACCATACCTGAAGATCTTCCATTAGGTGACGATGAGAGGGCCTTAATAGCAAAGGGCCCTAATTTCATTCCCATCACATCCTTACCGGACGAGTTTACAGTAAAAGGAGACAACGAGAAATTTTTCAGACTCCTGCGTCTAAAGGCCCATTTCACCGAGGCTGCCGCAGAAGCACAAGAGAGCGCTTTTCCTGTCGACAACTCTCAACACGATACGGTAAGGAACGTTAACTCTCCATCCACCTCCACATCTGAAAAGAATTCATCCAATGACCATAACATCATTACGGAAGCCATTCTCCAAGAATTAAACCCCAAGAGAAGTAAATGGTCACCTTTACCTGGAAAATTCTCAGCCCTAGACCACTACATTGACAAATGTCGCCGAGAAATTGACCAGCTAAATTTTGAAGAGAAATGCAACCAGTATAACCTTCCTAGTGCTAAGTTGGCGGCACTAAGGCATTTGCGAAATAGAACTGACGTTGTCATCAGACCCGCGGATTAGGGTGGAGGCATTCGTAGTTTGGGAGAAAGAGCTTTATTTAAATGAAGCTCACCGACAGCTATTTGACGGTTGATTTTACCAACACATACCCGAAGATGCAACAAAAAGAAATCAGGAAACTGTTGAAGCATTTATCACCCAGGCCACTGGCAAAGAAGAACTCCCACAATCAGCAACCAACCTAATTGTACAGCATCCGCGAACGTCAAAATTCTATTTGCCTCCAAAAATACATAAACCAGGCAATCCAGGTCGACCGATCATCTCAGCATGTCAATGTCCTACCGAACTTCTCTCGTCATACTTGGATAAGGTTACAGCACCTTTTGTAAGAGGACTGGATAGCTACGTGAAGAACTCTGGCCACATGCATGTTGACCATATTGGACTCTTTTCGCTTCCGGGGTGAACATCGTTTCATCTTCACGATGGACATCAAATCTCTAGATACAGTCATTCTAAACGACGAGAGACTCCAAGCAATTTAATATTTAGTTGAGAAACGGGAGGTCCTGGATCCCCCAGCACACACACACACACACACACACACACACACACACACACAGACACTACTCCGTATGGCTGAACTAGTGTTGACGGTCAACTCTTTCGTCTTTAACGGTGATCACTACAGAAAAATAGGCGGCGTTGCAATGGGCAGTAAGCTCGGCCCGAATTACGCCTTTTGTTTGTTGGCTATGTCGAGGAAAAGATGTTGCGCGATTATACCGGAATAAAACCAGACCTTTACAAAAGGTACATGGACGATGTGGCGGGAGCGGCTTCATGCACGGAAGATGGCCTCACTCGATTCTTGACCTTCGCCTCAAGCTATTATCCCAAACTTGAATTCACATGGTCAATCTCTTCTGCTAAACTCCCGTTCTTGGATATGTTCTAATACCTCATGATGACAGTGTCGCAACATCGATACACTACAAAGAAACGGATAGCCACTCTTACCTAAAATTTAACTCGTCCCATCCTTTCAATAGTAAAGCGTGAATACCAACAAGCCAATTTTTACAACTGCGGTGAATTTGCAGCGAGGATGACGGCTTCGAAGAAGCAGCGACCACCATGGAGTCTTTCTTCGTGGTGCAAGGGTATCCCGTCCAACTTGTGCAGAAGGAAACACCAAGAGCTCTTCTATTAGCTGGAAGGAACACAAACCAGACCGGGACTAAGAGAGTGCCAGTGGTTGCTACCTATCATCCCAAGAACACGCCTGTCTGTAAAATATTCAGCTGCAACTACAACATCTTGACAAATGACGATTCTACCAGGGTCATGTTTGCACGACCACCGTTGAAGGCTTACAGACGAGCTAAAAACTTGAGGGATCTGTTTGTCCATAGCGACTTTCCTCCCGACCAACCAGAACAACAACCAAGCACCTTCCCCTGCAAGAGAACCATCTTTGGTACCCGTCCTCCTATAAACCAGTCAATTTCAATCTATCACCGGGAAAACAAATCAAGATCACAGGGCATTTCACGTGCACTTCAGATAAAGTCATTTATTGCATTTCTTGCCATAAATGTCCTAGGGCAGACTCTATCGGGGAGACAGGACGCAGATTGGCTGACCGTTTCAGGGAACACCGCTTCGACGTTCTACACAAGAAAAGTGAATTCCCTGTTGCGCAACACTTCAACAGCCCAGGCCATTCACTAGAAGACGTCTGTGTCACAGTGCTGAAATCGGTGCTAGCAAGGAAGAATGTCCGCCAACGCGAGGAGATGCGACAAATCTTCAAATTCTAGACACTATCTCCTAGCAGCATAAATCGCTTTTTTGTCATTTCTATAGTCTCGAGACACACGTGTGCGCATTTTCTCGCACGTGCAGATTCCTTGCATACGGCAGCTGCGCCCGCAGTACTCGCGGCAGTCAAAACTTAGCTGTCCTACCAAAATGACACGATAACAGCCATTTTCTGCCCAGCAAACACAAATAAAGACAATGCAAATGATGCTTTGGGTTCTTCTAATAGTTATGTTGAGAATTCTGATTTTAATTTGAGGAGGAACTACATATTTTGTTCATAAAAGCAGAATTATTATCTCACCTGGTGACACTCGACGAACTGCGAGCGAGTTGCCTAACGTTGGCGCCAAAATATAAGAAGCTTGGAGGCTCACAATGTTTCATAATTTTCTATTTTTACAATCTGATATGGTTTTTGGATTTGTAAATGCCTTTTCCTGAATATTTGATGCTGTTTCCAGTGAGAAGAGTTGCTCGACTTCAATGCTTTTCTTGTTCACTTACATTTATTTCAGGACAGTTAAGTTTTTCCTGCCTGCTGAATTCTGATTGGTCAATTCAAATTTTTGGCGCGGCAGCCTTATGCAAGGAGTTTCAAAACGGCACACGTCTGCAAATAACTATCTCGTTATTTTACGTGGCAGCTTTAACACCCTGAAGAAGGCAGCAATGCCGAAACGTCGGTTCTTTTCTACCACCATTAAGAGTGTTTTAACCTTTACTTATATATTATTTACTTCGGGAATGGTTTCACTTTTTATTCAAAGTAACATGCTCTTGTTGGTGGATTAACTATAAAAGGTTAAGCATTTTTAGGCGTGCCTTAGATGCACAGATGAAGGATGCTATCAAAGAAGGCCTCCATGTCAAGTGCCAAAAGGAGGAAAAGGAATTTTTCACCGTCGAAGAAGAAAGAAAATTCGGGAAGATGAACTTATTGGGAATGAGCTCAGCTAAGTCATTGTATACAGTGTATTTTTACAGTGTATTTTACAATTAACTTCTTTATTTAATGCTGCATTGCACGTGGGAACATTCCAGAATTCTAATTTCCACGTTGTGAACAACTTTTCGAAGTACGGTAGTGAATAATTGATTGCATAGTAATTGAGGTTGCTAATGAAAATTTAACTCTCTTGATCAGTGTTTTCATCAGTTTTTGAACTAACTGGAGTAATCTTGATCTAGATTTTCATTGGGTATCAAGATACATGCACCTGACCAAAATGGGGCACTCCGTGAAAGCTCTGGACCGCGAGGCGGTTAATTTTCTCGCTGAAAGTCGAGTCTTTAACCCCTATATTTTCAAAAACTAACAGACTCCTAGTTTTAAAACTAAGAGCGACTGCATCAGTGCTTAACTCTTTTTTTTTAGCTTCTAGCATATTTTAATGAACTATCGTTTTTCTTCTAAATGTTTTCAAAAGTCTCTTCTTTTTTTAAATAGTTAATGTACATAAGTATATCCTGCTTACTCCGACCGAAAATCGTAGATCGACCATCACGTCTTATTCTGTTTTCATTGGCTCTGATTTGACCAAAGCCTTGAAGAACAAGGGCAACGACAGTTCCTACCCAAAAAAACTTCGAACGCTTATACCTTAACGAATATTCCCAAGCAGGGTTACACATTATAAATGCTTCTCATTTAGAAGTCAAAATTAATTTTGGGGAGGATAATTTCTGGCAAGGAAGGTTTGCAAATAATTTCTTACTATTGCTCAGACGCATATGTTTGACGTGTAACAACCAGCTTACATGGTGATGAGATCATGGAACCGTTATCAAAATTACTATTATAATTCTATGAAGTTTTCCTTCCCTTTCATTAGCCGAGAGCTCACCACATGACCTGAAAAAAATGGTAACTGCCTTCGTATCATTTAATGGTCTGCTCATGCGCAATATCGTCTGATGTGTTTAGCTGATAATGTCTTGCACCTGCTTAGTTGTAACCATACATGGTCTTGTCTGAAAGTCGCAGTGATTTAGAATACGAAAAGAAACCGTAACATGGTGATAAAACAGTCTCCAGAAGAACAATTATTTCTGTAGAAGATCACTTATTTGCAATAATGGATATAATTGATCTGCTCAGTTGCGCTGGAAACTCACGATATTTTGCTCAACAAAACCTACTAATTATTACGTATTTGCCACCATTTTAATTCAATCGCTGCGTCTTGGTTTGTGTTGTCGTCGTTAGCTTGCTGTTTTTTTTTTTTGTTGTTGTTGTTTTTTCTTTCTTTCTTTCAGAAACCAGGAAGTGAAATAAGTATATTTAAGGTTCCAGCTACTCACTACAAACATACAACAATTATTTCAATTTAGCCACTAATAACTCGTACGAGTGCGGAATGGTTCATTTTTAAATAATGCTTAATACCGTAAACTCTAGAAAGGGCCAAAGGACAAGGCAAAAGTACCGAAACCTGCTGGTAGGTTCTAGACTTTCTGAAAAGGCCTTCGTCTTGCTTACTCAATACCCGCCGGACGAGACCTCACTCGACCGCTTAGCGGCCTAACATTATTCTACCCTATAGTCTACCCTGGAATTTATGAGGTCGACTTGTGGCAAGTCTAGGTAGGTTCTGATTAGCAAATTTAAAGGCTTGAAGAACCTGAACTTAGAAAGGGTGACCGTACGGTTGGGATTCACCTTTATATAAAGTTCCAATACTTCGTCAGGCACGGCCTGACTTCATCAGGGAATGTTTACAACTGAGAAAAGACGTTACAATTTAAACCACAAAGATAAAAGCCTATATAGTATTACAATAAAGAGTAAACCGTTGAAAAAAAAAAAAAACACTGTACACAACAAATAGACTTGCACCAGATTACTTAATTACATCTGTCCTACTTACAATTTTTCTAATAGAGAAAGGAACGGTTTCCATACAGAATAAAACTTGTCCATTTGGCCTTTTGATTGTAAAATAGCTTTTTCTACAATGATCTTATTCTTAACAAAGTCTAAAAACTGAGATGACTTAAAGTTTTTAGCTCAAGCCTTTGTACAAACGGTACAACCGTTGCAAAAAACTAATAAATGAGAAAACAACAAAAATTGAAATATTCAAAACTAAACCATTGAACAAACTAATAAATTGCAAGATAATAAAATGGAATATAATACAAAAGGTATAAGTGGGTTAAACATAAGATTAAATTTCTTATCGTTTGCTTATACATGCAAACGAGAATACTCTAATACTTTAGCTACTTAAATCCCTCTTATTGCACCAAGATGTACCCTATGGCTTTGATGCGTGTGGGGGACAACGTCCATCCATGTTCATTTCCACACGTGTTACTGTCATCGTGATTCCCGCCTGTACCAAACCCAATTCTGGAGTCACTGCTTTTGCATTCGTTCTCGTTGTTACCAAGGATACCGATTCTTGCTTTCGAAGCTCCTCTTTGGTCACTAAGAGCATTAAACCCCTCCTTGTTACAGTTATCTTGCAAAGCCGCTTTTGAACCAATCAGTGTCTTCCACTTGTCACGACCCATTGTGGTTTTGCGGTATTCTCCGTCTGCGATCAGTGAGTACAGAGACTTGCCTTCCTTGCTGATGACAATGAACCTGATCTGTTGGTCAATCTTCATACCAAGACAGATCTTAGAAAAAGATGTGTTCCAATAAGTTGGCAATTTGGTCTCTTGTGTATCAAACCCTGTTTGGCCACCTTCAAGGTTAAAGGTATTTTTGTCGCTCCAAAGATTAGAATGGAAATGGAAAGGGTACTGGGAACAAAATTAAAAAAAAAAAAACGACAACAACAACAACAAAAAAAACAATTAATAAACAATTTTGTTACTTGACGCATTTAAAAAAAAAAGACATCGATCTGTCGGCCGATTTCATTCAAAGACAGATCTATAATGTTAGCTTGGTGAAGTGCTGTGTTCTAGTAGGCGGTTAACTTAATTTCTTGTGCATCAAACCAAGTCTCTCTTTTATTGCCGTTAATGTATGTAAAGTCGTGCAAATGATGTAAGTAGTTGTGGAAGTAGTGCCTTTTTGCTGTAATTAAACATATTTGTTTAAAAAAAAGTCTCTCTTTTAGGAACGCTGTATTCAGTTTTGTCATTCCAATACATAGAATTAAAATGAAAGTTATTCCAAGAATAACAATAACAATAACAACAACAACAACCAGAACAACGACAACGACAACGACAACGACAACGACAACGACAACGACAACGACAACGACAACGACAACGACAACGACAACGACAACGACAACGACAACGACAACGACAACGACAACGACAACGACAACGACAACGACAACGACAACGACAACGACAACGACAACGACAACGACAACGACAACGACAACGACAACGACAACGACAACGACAACGACAACGACAACGACAACGACAACGACAACGACAACGACAACGACAACGACAACGACAACGACAACGACAACGACAACGACAACGACAACGACAACGACAACGACAACGACAACGACAACGACAACGACAACGACAACGACAACGACAACGACAACGACAACGACAACGACAACGATAACGATAACAATAACGATAATAACAAAATTAATGCAATGAAATACCATGCCACATTCTGAATGATTTTGTTCTAGTTTCAGTTTGGTATGTAAATCAGTTCGTCTCGTTCATGCCATCTTTCTATATTCATTCAAGTCAGTTTATCGTCCCGATTACTTTTGTAACAGGTTTTGAGGTTCTCTGAACCTTGCCTTCTCAGCATTTGGTAAGTCGTTTTAGTTCATCGTCTCTTTTGTATTTCCCTTCGGTTTTCCCCTGCCTCTCTTCATTTTATGTTTCCTTTCAGGTCTTTAACTTCTTTGTTAAGAAATTCATTAAATATATATTCTGGACCGTTAGTGTCGGTTACTAAAATGAATCTAGATTGCATTGCAAGTCAGCCTTTTGCCTCTTCACTCGGCATTGAAATTATTCTATGCAAAACTGTTAGCCAATAAAATTATTTATTTTACTATTTTGCAAAAGGCATTGTACTTCGATGGTGACGATTCCGTGGTTCCAAAGCCTGAGAGTGAGATCGCCGCTTGAGTTGCAGTTCAAATTAAATTCCAGATGCTGCTCATTAGTTGAGCCTACAGTGAAACCTGTCTTAAGCAGATCACATATTAAGCGGACATCCTGTGTTAAGTGGATACCAACTTGAGTCCCTAAATCTTCTTTCCACATTTACTGTTAAATAAGTGAGTATTCAGCGGTCACCTCTGTTAATCGGAGGCGGATAGCCATGTTGCTATTACGCCATTTTGTTGCACAAAGCAGACGCTTTAATTTAAGGGCTTTTCATTTCGGAAAGCTCAGCTCAGACAATTAACATTGTCCAGCAATGTCGTTTTAAAGCTAAGTAGATTATTATCATTTCAGATTGATTCATTGCCTGACAGGACATTGGGCAATCTTTGATCTTACGCTGTGTTTCGAAAGTTACGATAATTAACTATTAGAGCACACCTTTCATTAAGCGGGCACTACTGATCGAGTGCCCGAGCCAAGCGTGTCGGTTTAATACAGCTTTCACTGTACACAGCTGTTTAAAGCTTCTAAATGTAACTTTTCCTGCTTTAAATTGGTTTGCGAATTCAATATAATACTTCAATAGCGTCATACTTTCTTGCCGTCAATCTTCATGATTGGTGTCCATCCTCCATCTCCACATCCAAAATCTCCCATGTGACAGAAAACAGAAGTTGGTTTTGAGTCTAAGTAAATGGTATACGCCTTACTTATCTCCGACCTATTAAACACAAAAAAGGGGTCTAAGAACGACAACCTAAATACCTATTATGGATAGAAGGTATCTAACTAACACTGCATCTTTTTTAGAAACAAGAGGAAATTAATTGTTTCTAGAAACAGCAATAAAGTGCGCCTGATCGAAATATTTTAATTTAAAATACCTAAATGACAGATTTTTGCTACCCTTTCACGCATATCATATTGCAAAATCCTTTCTCAATAATCAGGGAAGATGCACCCTGTTGGGAGGAGCCTTCCTTCATAGGCATACCACCTCCCCCATCCTCACCCGACATACTGTATGCATTTAACCGGTAACAACTATACTTGTTTGGTTAGTCACCTGGTGGTTTTGAGCTCAATATTTTTATTTCTTGTTTTTAAGGGAAAGCATACAGTAGAGTCATTAACTTCCGTTGGCTTTCAACGCAAACTACAACTGTTTCGCGCGTAGCCAGTGACAGATGTCACCACGAGAAAATTAATATTTCACTTACGGGTCCCTGTCGAGAATTTCCTTGCACGTCGAGGGCAAAACTAAAAAGTAAAGACCAACAGTTAGCTTACTGGACTTGAATTTCTTGGTAAAAAAAAAAAGAAAAAAAAGATGGAAGGAGCGGTGGTACCATGGTACGTTAGTGCGCTCAACTTCGAAAAGAGTGGTCCGGGTTCAGGCACTGGTCAGGGATATCCAGGGGGAGTGGAAATACTCCAAGTCCCTTCATTCCTAAAGAAACCAGAAGGACTGTCCTAGTGTGTTCTTTGGCTGGCATGCAGAGTGATGGTGAGACAAACGTTTAAAGCGCAACTTACCCCCGATTTTGGTGAAGGTGACCTTTGAATGGCAGCGATCGAGGCTGGAGGTGAACTTGCTTTGATACAGACCTCTCTTCTTTTTTTTTTTTTTTTTTTTCATGTAAATAAACCTAGTTAGCATCAGAGCAACTTGATTTACACAAGAAAAGCAGTGAGGTCTTTATCAAACAAGGTCACCTCCATCCTCGATCGCTGCCATTCAAAGGTCACCTTAATTTGATGTTTGGTCAGGTAAAGTTATTTCGAAATAAAAGTATGTTGTTATATTTGTAAATAAAAATAGTCTTACCCTTACCTTTGTCGCAGTGTTCACCAGTGAACCCAGGATAGCACAAACATCGATATCCCTTGTCTGTAAATCCGGACTGGCATATCGCGCTGTTCTGGCATGGTGGGTGTTTTTCCAGAGGCGTTCTTTAGCTCGCATGGAAAGAATATCATAATTAATATAAGAATACTAAATTAGCAGACCGATTACCGAAGCAATGTATACCTCGTTTTGAACTAGACTGAAAAAACACCCGTATGGGCTCAACCGATTGTAAATAATATCTATTTCCCTTAATCCAATTAGCGTCCTCTCTCTATTAACATAGACTCTATATCGTGATTAATCGAGTAGTACGTGTGCTCCTCCTCCTTCTTCTTCTTTTTTTGTTTTGTTTTTTTTGTTTTTTTTTTTTTGGTTTTTTTTTTTGTTTTAAGGAGAGCTCTCCGCCCAAAAAAAAAAAAAAAAAAAAAAAAAAAAAAAAAATTATATAAATGAAAGGGGTGGCGAATGGTACCCGGAATATTCAGCGTCTCAGGAATTTTTGTTCCAATCTCGAAATCTCGGAGGCGTTTTGGATGAGTCTCGAAATCTAGTTTTCGTGTGTTTCTTTGCGTCTCGGATTCTCGAATTTTTGGCCGCTAGGTCTCGGAGTAGGGTTTTTGTTTTTTGGGCAATGGTTTCGATTAAAACCATGATAAAATTGTTTATTTGATTAAAAACGTACGATAGCAGTCTTTTGAATATGTAGTAGGCATGGCGTAACATTTTGGAACTCTTGACTTATCGATCTTATATTTTTGTATCTTTGAATATCGTGTAGCTCATGTCTTGCTGCGAACAGTTTTCGAAATCGCGAAACCAGTCTCGGCCTCGGTTTTCTTTATACAGAGTCTCGGGCTCGGATTTTGCTAAAACTTTCAAGTCTCGGTCTCGGATTTTCAAACAAGGGTCTCGGCGCCTCGGCGAGTCTCGGATTTTACCTTTCGCCACCCCTAAATGAAAGTCGGTTGGTCATTGAGTTTCAAAAGGCGAATTGGTTTCGTTTCGTTTCTTTATGGTTAGTAAAGGATATGTTAATATGCTAAATAAAATGCCAGTGCACGCAAAACTTTAGACGTATCGATAACAGTACTCCACCCCTCAACCTTGATCAAGCTTCTGTGCTCTTCCACTAAACTTGAAAGAGACTACTTGGGGCGCTTATTTTTAACCCACCAACTATGGTATCTATCGACATATTGTACGTGCATGTGAAGATTCGGGAGCTCATCGTATATAGCAATTTTATTTTTCTCCGTTGAAAATTTTAGACCTGCAAAATTTGTATATGCTGTGTGGGTAGGTTTTATTGCTTGAGAGCCGAAAGCAGGTTCAAATCATTTAACAGTTAGGTCCAAAATTGCTCAAAAGTTCGCAACTACTGTATATTCATTCTTTAAACCAATTCAAGATGAGAGTAAGTTGCTAGCATGTTCTGACTACTAGAAAAGGTTCAGTGAGAGAAAGAAAGGAAGACAAAACGTATTACCTTCGCTCCACGATAAAGGTAAGCATTGTCAACCGTTAGGTCTTCATCATGCTCCAAGGGGCCTGCTCCAAGTGAGTGGAGTTATTTAGCTCACACTCCCGTTGTCCTCTTGCACTTTCAGGATCTTTCTTTATATTAATACTGACACAGTTGTCATGCTGATAACAAA
Source organism: Platygyra sinensis (assembly GCA_019787425.1). NCBI lineage: Eukaryota > Metazoa > Cnidaria > Anthozoa > Scleractinia > Merulinidae > Platygyra > Platygyra sinensis. The sequence goes on along the minus strand of JAHPZR010001220.1, from coordinate 56,529 downwards.
GAAGTTCACAGCTGTCCTAGTCCTTGACGTATACTGTTTTTATTGTGTAGTTGATCAACCGTCTCAGCAAAAAAGTAGTAGTTTGGGAAGTACAGCTCACGGTCTCGTTCTGAAATAAATTATCAGTCGTTAATGAAGTGAGGTAGCAGTTTATTGACACAACATTTACACGACGTACTCCGAGGAGAACAACAAATACTTGCCAAAAATAACGACAACAACAAAAAATAAATAAATAAATACTAACAAACAGGAAAAAAAACGCACTTCATAATTTTGCACTGTGCTAAACAAGATTTTAAACCAAATTTCAAATTTAAAAGATTATGCTTGGCAAAACAAATTTTCCAGACAAAATTCAAACTTTGAAAACGTTGCGTCTGAAAATTGTCATGCTTTAACCTGGACTAAATGGAGAGCCCAATTATTACGCACGTTAACGAACTCTCCTTCAGTCGAAGAGCTTATCAAGTTAACTTACAGGTAATTTAAACAAAAAAATGGCGTCATCATATTTGTTTAAAACAGAGCCAATTAGTTGAAGATAACTGAACTCACCAAGGGAGAAGGCAACCTTGGTTAGAGCGCAGCAAAGCTCCAATAAAATAACACTGATCCAGGTGAAGTGCATAGCTTGTCACGAGAATTGTGTCGATGCGAAACTTTTCTTTCTCCGTATTATCGAGATTGTGCTTATATTCAGAGTAATTGGAGATCGTTACTTGGTTTTTCAGTTGTCAGTCGTTATGTCGATGTCTTTTTCGACCAATAGATGTCTATCTATTGACAATTCACTTCATCTATAAAACAAATAGTCACCCTGTGTTAGCATTGAACTCTTTGTTCTTTCTGTCAAATATCATGTTTCCTAAGGGCTGGTTAATTTTAATTTGAAATTCATTGATCAGTTTTAAACCTGGTAATTCAGAGCTTATGCATTTTCTAGAACGAATATATTTTTTTTAATTATAACATAAATCATTTTCTACGAGAGCTTTCCTGCTGAAGAGTTGTTTTTATTGCAAAGAAATTATATTTTATATTTTTAATTAAAATACTAATTAGCTCAATAATTAGTTGTTCCGTGTTAAGAAGTACTTTTAAAAATATCATTATTTATTCAAGTTAAAATTAAAATTCAGTTTACTTCGGCATTATCTTGGCAAGAAAATAAGACAGTAAGCGCTAAGAGCCATAGTCCGACAAATCGCTATAACTTTCCTTAAATTGGTCTCTTGCCGCTACAGAGTTTGTCCCCAGACGGCAACTATCAGGCCTAATAGCTAACCACTGCATTTCGTTTTTCGTCTTTAACCGCAACTGGTGGCACAATCTTTGACGCTCACTATCAGGCTCAAAAAGATACCCCATTGCGTAATCTCCCACGAAGAAACTCTGAGGATATTGCACGAGTTTGTTGAAGACTACCGATGGCGTATTTCATAACAAGTAGCGAATTAAACACAGTCTCGTCCTCTAACATTTTAGCTGGATGAATGTAAAAATAACTTACTAGAGCACGAGGTGGTAGATTTTAAGGTTGAAATCCGCTGTATACCAGGATATGGTAAAATGGTAAATAAAGATAATGAAGATTGTGAAGAAAAACTATTTTTTTATTATTTTTTCATTTTTCGTTTTCTTTATACAAAACTTAAGTGAACATATTTGTTTTCAACCAAGTAACTACATCTTAACTATGACAGTGGAATTTCTATGTCTAGGGCATATGGTTTAATAGCCTTCCTTGCATAATTTTAGGTTCAATAAAAACTACACAAACAATAACCTCTCGATTTAGGAAAACGCCACAGACACCCGATGAGACTAATTTACGTAGTCTACTCAGTCATAGCCCGTAATCAGTCCTGGATCGTTATCAGATTTGATGACCATGTGACGCCATATCACAAAAAAAATGTGTCGTTGATCTTCACGCTATATACTTGGCATTCAATCTGTCTTTAGTGTTGTGCACGATCTATGAAAAAAGTGCACGGGGGTATTTTGATTTGCGATGTGCTGTTCGTAACGACGGCCATATCTACATCTGTAATTGATGTGTTCCTAGGTATTGAGATGGCGGATGCTGGTACCCATAGAATCAAAACAGCAAATTTATGTCGATTTTGTGGCAAGACTGCGTCTTCAAAAAAGACTTCTGCAAGACCTAAAGGAAAATTCAAGCTTGAATTCGAACGACTGATATCGACATTGAAGAGGACAACGATTTTATTCATCCCCGCTTAATGTTTGCCTGACGTACGTGGGGTATTTTTATCGCCTGAGACGGTCAATCGGCAAATGCATTAAAAGGCAGGTTGCCTATATTTTTGGGTCCAAGATTCAATTTCCACACATTCGTGGTCCTGAAATATTTTCAAGAAATGCCGGCCAAACTAGGTCAGTTTTCTGGCACACCAGTCATTATATAATGAAGCTTATTGTTGGATTCAGCGAGTGACAACAATGGTGTAACAGGCCTACGCAACTCCTATCCGCGTGTAATGGCCGCTTTAGGAAGTTTTGCTCGAACTAGTATATCTCTAAGGATCTGCCCCTTTTGTATGGTACGATCTGGGGATCTTTGAATATTTCGCTAAGCAAAAATCCGTGGTTTTGGAAGGACATAGGTCATATGTCAGGTTGGCTTCCGCTGCAATCGGCGTGAAATTTGTAGAGTTTGACACCTCTGTTTTTTGCCAGGTTTTTTCTCTCTCGGCTCGTTTGTATTGCCAGATATGTTTTAAGCTCTCTAAATGTTAGCTGCTCTTGAGGAACAAATATTCCGTGAACATGTTAGCTACTTGCATTTTACGTGTTATTACGTCGAGCCCGGCTGTTGACTTAACTGTGACAAGTTATACTATTTGTTATCACGCAAACTAAACGAAATTAAGTTACAGCCCTTCAAGATGTATTTTCTGTCACTTTTTCGTTTATATTTACTACAGACTGTTGAACAAGCAGCTTCGCCAGCTACCAAGAAAATGAAGCCTGAGTGAAAATAGAAGCTATTATCATATTAGTGTCAATAAACAACGCTTTTGTGAACAGAATATTTGCTGTCTACCTTCGCTGTGTCATTTTACTCGCGAAACAAATATCACACGAGTGTCTATCTGTGAATTTAATATCGCAGTAAATTTGACGAAGACAGTTTTCTTCCATACATCTCTGTTTTTATTCCATAATCCCATAACCTACTATGAAGCAAACATAAATTTAATTCAATGAAGCTGCATTGTGATGTTGTGAGTAGCTCCTTTCATCGCAGCGCCTCGTCGACTGGCATATTGAATTATACACTGTTGCTACCAAATAACGTCACGTGGACGAAAACTTGTGCAACGATTGGTTTATGGTTTGTTTTGGTCGAGGTTATCAAAAATAATAACGATCCCGGAATGGTAATGTACTATGATTTACATACTGTATACGATCTAGGTGTTCTTAAAGCCGACGCACACTAGCCGATTTTTTTTTCTGTCTGCCGACAAAAACTGTTTACTTGTCTAGTGTGCAGTAAAAATAGACCAGTCTGCGACAAGATCGGGACATGTTGGGCGGTATACGGCAGTGCTAGATCTCAAGACCTCTTTTCAGGCCTTGTCGACTAGTTTGCGGTGGACCAAAACAATTTGTCAGAGCTCGCACGCGCCCCAGCCAATTAAGAAATGCAAGTGGAATAGTGCATCAACCCGCTCAGTCGCGACAAAAATCGCCTGATGTGCGGCAAGGTGATGGCCAAACTCATGGCCAAAATAAGAAAAAGAAACATTCTGGATTTCTGCGACAAAAAGTAGCCTGTATGCCACAGCTTTAAGATAGCAATAAGCCCATTAAAAACTAAGTTGTGAGGTATTCTTTTCGAGAGTGTATATAAAAAGAAAACTTTTTCTGTGTTTTTTTTTAACTCCTTTTTTTGTTCCTAGTCCAGGCAAACCCTTTTTTTAAGAAACATTTCTTTAATCACATAAAACAAATCTTTATTGCATCACTTTTATTTACAATACTTTTGAAGATTTACATTACACTACTTATGTCACTTGTCAATAAAAGGTTACTTTGTATTTCGCATTACTTAGGTCACATCATTCACATTTCACTAAATTTCTATTTGTTTTTTGTCCCTGTTTTCATTTTGCAATGTGCTAAGCTACCTACACTTAGTACCATTAACAAGATACAAACAGACAAGCAATAGGCCTCTTGCACTAAGAGGTCACGTGACCAATGCCTCCCTTAAATAGTGAGTTGTAATCTTGCTGATGCCAAAAATTGACAGAACACATAAAAATTATCTTACACCTGGAATTTGAGAGGAAACGCGTTAAAAGGAGATATTTTATGGTACTTTCATTTTTCAACAAATTAGTATGATTTGTATTGGCCGCCATGTTGAAGGGCATACTCTTGCCCTCCAACATGGCGGCCAAAACTACTGTTTGTTTATATCTTGTTAAATGTTTGATAGTTACGTTTAGGTGTGCTATAAACGTTACCACACCATCTTTTCAACATTTTTCTTGAAGTTTAAGTGCAAAATTTGTATCAGAAAACGGTAATTCATAATTTTAAAAATCAATTCTTGGTCACGTGACCAGCTACGGACTTTCTCATTTCAAGCAAATGGTGCAGGTTTGAAAAACCAAATCACTATTATTTTGTTTAAAGATGACCCACTAATAGTTTTTCGAAGGCAAAATCAGGCAACTTTCATTTTCATTATAACATAGCTAGCCGAGCCACGCAATCAAATTTAGTATACGTAAGCGTGCTTAAAATCCCGATGGTGCACTCTCGCGCTGATGGCGTGAGCAAATCGCTTTGCCAGAAATTTTTTTTTTCGCGCGAGCGGCCATTGTTAGCGTGGGGAAAAATATTCAGATATTTCGCGACAATAATGGATAGAAACAGAGACTCCACCCACCAGTCCCAAAACAAAGACAATTTCCGACCTTTTCTCTTGGGCTGGAGTTCTTAAATGAGGCAGAAAAAGAGAAAAACAACGGAACAGGAGACTCAGCATCGGCGCCATCACGATTCGCTTCACTGTTCGAGGGTGAAATGCAATTCTGACAGAAAGACACTCTGGTAAAAGCAAACAAGTTACAAACTGGTCCGTTTCATCCTTCAAAGGTAAGCTTAAATTTTTCCGTTTTGAAATTGTTAAATATGAAACTCGAGCTTTCAAAAGAAAGATTGAAATAAAACCAATTCCTATTTTGTTTATTTCGATTACCGCGAACAATCACTTCTGATATTGTTGTCCGTTATTCGCGTCGGATTTTATGCACAATTCCACCGGCTATGTTATAAAACAATTGGTTCATGCTTTTAGCTGTGCACTATCGAGTTATGGAGCACTTGGGAAGTTTTGAGAGCACTCAAGAAGCTAGAGTTGCCCTCGGCTACGCCTCGGGCAACTCTTACGCTTCTTTCGTGCTCTCCAAACTTCCCGCGTGCTCCATAACTCGATAGTGCACGCTAAAGCATGAACCAATTGTTAATGAAAACGATGTCACATGACCTCTTAGTGCAGGTGGCCTATCAATGATAATTATCTGCATGTATACAATATGCACTTTCTTTCTTTCATTACTCGTCATATACAGTAAGCTAAATATCAATTTAATTATGTGTGTATTTCCAAAACACTACTAAGAAATCCTTACATATACTTCACTAAACTTGCCTCATCACTTACAATAGCATTTTAACAATAATTATCCGACAACAGTTGTTTGGTTTGGTTCTTTTTTTTTTTTCTTTTTTTTTTTTTTTCCAGGGCTTGCAAGAACGCGACTAGATGGTAAATGTTTTAGACATTGATTCGCATTATAATAAAAGTGTGTTTGATCATTTTACAAGCAGTTATTTATTATTATTATTATTATTATTATTATTATTATTATTATTATTGTTGTTGTTGTTGTTGTTGTTGTTATTATTGTTATTATTATTATTACAATATATAATTATATATCCCATAAAAAGGTAGATATAAGGCAAAAAAAAAAAAAGCAAAATGATGGCCGAAAAGGGTAACTTCTAATGCCAGATATTACGGCGAGACATGACTAACCTTCGTCAGGGGCAACACTGAAGCAAAGTAAAAATGGAGAAAACGGTTACAATACAGAAATAGAAATGATAGACGTGTACTAAAGCGACTACCAAAAAAAAAAATAGAAATAGAAATAGTTTAAATTTTTGCCACGTCTTTTGTCATTTTATGCTGAATATAGGGCAGTCATGCCTAAAAAGGTTTTAATTTCTTGGCCCCTAGTCAATATGCGACCTACATGTAACAATAAATTTCTTGTCTATTGGTTCACTATATTTCGTGAAAATGAAAAAAAAAACCTCTTGAAATTGATCAATGCAATCCTATCCGCTCCTGTTCCGACAGTTTTTTTAGTTCACGATAAACCAATAATTAAATGTTTTGCAATGTTTTTTCTTTGGGTAAAATTACGAAGGAAGACATTGCCCGCTATGTTTGTCATCGAATCGCAGATTCTCCACACCTCGCGATTCACACGTTATTTTTTTTAACCAATCACAGAAAGTGAATCGACCTTCTGAAACGAAGCGACGGTTTGCTTGCGACAGCGCTGTAGCTGTGAAAGTGGTATTTGCGGTCAAGCTTAACAAAGTAATGGGAAATTTCTAGTCGGAAACGGTGAAATGATTTTGAAATTTGGTTCATCCTGTCTCATAAAACCTTAGACCAAGTCAGTGGATTAATGAGCACATGAACGCTGTGCGATACCTCGTTCGACTCTCTCGTTCCGCCACTTCGACTAAGTCACCTGAAGATGTGTTAGACTGTGAAAGACTTGTGTGGTGAAAGAGCTGTGGTGAAAAGCTGAAATGGTCGCCAAAATGGGAGATTTGCCGTCAAATTCAACTAAGTAATGGCAAATTTCTAATCCGAAGCATAAAACTTTAGATCAAGTCAGTGGATTAACGACGTCCACGTCAACGCTGTGCGACACCTGGTTCGACTCGACTCTCCTTCCGTCACTTTGACTAGGTCACCTGAAGATGTGTTAGACTGTGAAAATATTTTTAACTGGCCACTCTGGGAAGAATTATATCAAGGCTTGGACGGCTTTTTGGATGTATCTAAAGCATTGTGAAAGAGATTGTATTCACGCCGCGACTGCATTCGACAACACATAAATTTTCCCGCCGTGCTTTGAGCATGACTAAAGATGAAGGATGTGCGATTTACGCTGTGGCCCGATGTAGCCTTTTCGACGATTGGAGAAGGTATCTACCGTTGACCTTTTATTTAGTCGTTTTCTTCAAAAAAACTTACGGTCAACCGATAAGCCAACCGATAAGCGTTGTCTTTGTTTATGTGCCCAACTTTTGTATGGGTCGGCAAGAAGTTAAGCCTACTCTCAAATTTGTTTTTTAAGTTTATCGTCAGTTTGTTTGTGAAGAAGGTTTTCAGGATTTCTGTGTTGGATCCATTCTTATAGCAAATTACATTTTCATTTCCCCTCAATTTAAAAAATAGATTCAAATGAAAATTACCGTAAGCTTAAGCTTATAATTTAAACATTGTTGTTAAAAGGTTTTTCCTCAGACTACCATTGTAAACAGGTGCCACAAACCAGAAGCGTAACACTTTGTAAAACTGCAAAATCTATTAAAACAATTATTTGCTAATCTTTCTTTAATTTTTTTGGACTGGTTCTTGGTCGGTTTTGACATAGTCTTGAGTACTTGACGTCTTCAGAGTTATTAAGCTTAGGTACTTTCCGCGTTTAGCGCGCACGTACACGAACTCGCACAAACAGCCGTGATTTTAAAACTTTTCTCTGTTCTGCTGAATCTTTGACATAGAATTTTTAGCTTTATAAAAATTGAATTAAATTATATGAACCCCCTTGCATTACAACCTTTGTGAAAACGTTTTTTGTAGTACAGTAATTTTTCAGATACAACAAAATGCTTCGCCACTGAAATTAAACTTATGTGCCGGAATCGTGTAATTCATTAGTGTAATCCATTTGAAAGCACGAACTGTTCCAGTATTTGTAGATGCGCAACTATTTTTCTTAGGCCAATACTTTGAATAATGGCTTTATTGTACACTTTGTTATAATTCTAATAGGGAATTTAGTTCATGGACAGTATAAAATAAAGTTTTGATGTCTGTGCGAATGAAGGTAACGTTTTAAGTTCCGGTTGAAAAAAAAAGTAATCATTTATTTCGTCACTGTTTACGATACGTTTTTAACCTTCAAATATCGTATTTAATAAAATTACTGAGCTTGCATCGGTTGCCTTAAGCAACTTAAATTGTTTCATTTAATGTTAGCATTAATTTGATTTCATTCGCATTGCTGCAACTTCTAGTTTAAGTTTTATAATTTCACGAATTAAACAACACTTTTTAGGTGGGAAGTGCATTTAAGGGTACCACAAACGCGCTTTTTTTTTGTTTTGTTTTTTAACAAACAGCAACAACTATCTGTATCAACTTACCTTCTCAAGTATAAATTGTCCCTGAGCAGACAGCAGCCATAAAAAAAAGTTAAAAGTCGTCAAAAGTTCCGTTTAAAGAAAATGCAACTTCAGTCCGTTGTCCAGTCCTTGGAATTTTTTTTTTCTAGCTAACCTTTTGTGGCGCAGCGTCGCAGTGAACAAAAAGCGCGCGAAAGTATAGCCTCGTTTTCGTTCTTTCCTCCAGGCCCTCTCCTCTGAAAAAACTTAAACATCGACTCGCCAAAAGCAATTGAAATTAGAAGAAACTGACAACGCCACCATAAAGAGCATACTCTCAAGCCTTTGGCAAAATTTTCTTTTATTCCTACCTCAAATGGTCGTTGAGCAGGAAGCTGACAAACTTTTCAGTTAGATTTTCTACTGCCGCACTTTTTTAGGAAAAAGTAATCATGGCCATTTTTTAAAACACTATTTATTAAACTACAACTTCGCTTAAAAATATTCTTGGAGAAAGGTTCTAGTAAACTTTTAGAGCGAATATTAAACTTCGGTCCGTTCTGGTCATGTGACCGATGACGTCACAGCATTAAAAATGACAAAAATGTATATTTCATAATAAAAACATCTACCAATATCCATTTTTTTGTTTCTTCGCGTTTAATGCAACGCGAGATAGCACTTGTACCCAGACTCCCACTTTTTGAAAATTGTATATAGCTTTCTTAATATTTATATTTTGTTCGGTACACGGGTAGTCCGAAATGGCTAACACCATTGTGCTTCAAACCACGTTGACTGTTTTTTCAATAACAAAATAATTTCGTCACAGCTAGCAAAAACGCACTTGTGAGCAAAGTCACGTGACCAATAACGTCATCGTCCTTAGTCGTGTACAATAATAGACCCCTTTAGCTAGGGCGGTTTGTTTTCCCATTGTAGAACACGTGGTATTCTCTGGAGAATTTTCTTTTGTCCACCTTAAAATTATTCATTCATATACACGGGACTATTTGAAAATCTGAAAGCAAGAATTCTCGAGAGTATCATCACGTGGTCTTCAATGGGAAAACAAACCGCCCAAGCTAAAGAGGTCTATTTATATTATGGTAAGACTTATTTCTAGACAACGTGGGGGTCTTGCTGCCCTCAAACTGACCAAGTTATTTGGGATTGACGATTTTCCAGCTGCAAAGGATTCTGGGAAGATTCTTATAATTATATATCGTTATTTAATTATTATTTTTATTATTATTATTACTATTTTTAATATTATTATTATTATTATTATTATCATTGTTGTTGTTATTATTGTTATTATTATTATTATTATTATTAGTAGTAGTAGTAGTAGTAGTATTAGTATCATTAGTATCATTAGTATCATTAGTATCATCATTATCATCATCATTATCATCATCATCATCATCATTATCATCATCATCATCATCATCATCATCATCATAATCATCATCATTATCATTATCATTATCATTATCATTATCATTTCATTATCATTATCATTATTATTATTACTACAAGTGAAACCGGTATAACAATATATAATTATAAATCCCATAGAAAATTGGTAAATGTGAAAAGGTTAAAAAAAAAATAGATTAGTGTGTATAAATTTAAGGCCTGAATATTTTTCCAAATATTTTTGTCATGAATTCCAGATTGGATTTATAACCTTCATGCAATAAAGTGTTAGTATACACATGTAACCCTATTGGGTTCTGGGATTTTCATATCACATAAATAGCTATAAACTTTATATAACTTGTCTTCTGTGGGAATCAATGTTGTGACAATTTTATATTTGAGTTCATCATTGACTAAGAGGAATGCCATTGCAAAGTCTTTAAGTCACCTGCAAATATAAAAAAAAGAGTAAGCAAAAAGTATTTATTTTGCTGAAACTGCTATTTTTCTAACATGTAGACTGTAAATGGCCTTCTCAGTGTGTGAAAAAAAAAACTGACTGTTTTCATGTTGGCCTCTAGAGTGGATCCAATCCTTTGCCATTTGCTAGATACCCAAATATCATTTATTTGTTGATGTTTCCAAAGAAAATATGGGACTTTGGGTTAGCATATAATAGTGTCACCTTGCCCAGTTTATACCTGGGCCAGGCAAGGTGGTTATTAAATTTTTTGGACTCTGTAGTTAAAGCTAGTTTTTTTTTTTTATTCTGTTCATCTCAAAATGAAAGGTTACCGGCAGAAATGTATGTTTGGTTTTCTTGTAAAGCAATAAAGTTGTCAACAAAAACTAAGCTGGAGTTTTTTTAATCAAATTCACAGCTACTACTTGGCTACTCCCCCCCAAGGGGGTACTCCCCTATGAAAATGTCGGGGGTGCTTGTTGAAAAGGTACCAAAAACTTATTTTGTGGGCGTGGCCTGGACTTTATTTACACCCCTAAGAGATACCATTTCTGTTAGTAATAACAGAATAATTTTCAGTGGCATTACTATTTTTAAGTAAAAATTCAGAAATAAATGTTACTTGCTTAAGAAATATAACTACGATTTCAGTCATTTTTTTTCAAGGCGATGACCTTTGAGACCCCTAAAGGTACTGCAGCGGTCATTTTAGGTTTTAAAACCCCAAGCAGTACCAATTCACAAATTTCACCCCCTGAAAGGTACGACGAGCACCCCCGTTACTTTTAAAGGGGATTACCCGCCCGGGGGCTACTTCCCACATAAGTGAAGAATCCTTTTTGACAAAGAAATAAAATTCTACAGCCCTTAAGTCCTCATTAGGTACACATCCACTCTCTACTGGCAGTTAATAATGCACACATGGAGCTTGCATTGATTAGCAAGAGAAACAGTGTCTTAAAAAGGGGAAACATTTTCCATGTAAAACTTAAAATGGACGAAAGTTAAAAGCTTAAATGTTCAATCCCTTGTATCATCAGACGGATTCAAAAAAGCCTGGGTCTTGTCAAAGTGCAAGCCAACACATCATGCAAGCAATTTAAGTTAATAGAAATAGCACACTGGTTAACCTCTGAATAGCTCTCTAGCTATATAGTTAGCCTAAACAGTTCTTTAGTTAGGTTGAGCCTGAGGTTAGGTTATTTATTGGAGTCGGGGATTTCTGGCTTGTATGGCTTTCATTTGTCATGAAACCTGCAAGCCATTTGAGGCATTCTGGATGGCTTACATAAGACTTGGCTAGCCTAAATAGCACTCTGGTTAGCAAAAAGATACATCATGTTGCTTTCAGTAAGCTTTATATTGCTTGCTTGCAAACACACTCATAAAGCTTGGATTATAGCCTTTAATTTAAATAGATGAGTTTCAGGCCTCATTTGAATTTTAACATTGCTTTTTTTAAATGCTGCTGAAGGTCATCCAATAATTGAGAATAAATTGCCTTTAAAATTGCCAAAAAGCTTTTAATTATTTTTTCTATAAAGTAGAGAAATATCTGGTCAAAAAGCACATCTTGAATGGTTCAGGTAATGAGTGTGTGTGGCTTAGAAATAACTATGTTAAAACTGAGAGGCTGGACTGGGCTCACAAATAACTATGTTAAAACTGAGAGGCTGGAGTGGGCTCACAAATAACTATGTTAAAACTGAGAGGCTGGAGAGGGCTCACAAATAACTATTTTAAAGCTGAGAGACTTGAGTGGGCTTACAAATAACTATTTTTAAACTGAGAGGCTGGAGTGGACTCACAAATACTATGTTAAAACTGAGAGACTGGAAAGGGCTTACAATTATAACTACGTTAAAACTGAGAGGCTGGAGTGGGCTCACAAATAACAGGACGTAACATGTCGATAATTTCGAAAGTCGATAAAAGTCGATCATTGTCGATCGAATTCGATACTAATCAGTCGACAAGTATCGGAAATCGATAAAAGTCGATTCCACAATTTCTTGTGATTTTCGACTTTGATCGATTTCAATCGACAAGTAGGGCACAGGCGAGGCTTCTTTATTTGTTTTATGATAAAGAATCCAATAATTTCGCCACGCATTCGCTGAATTTTCAAACCAAATTTTATTTTTCACAGGAGTAGAAGTAGCGTCAGCCGTGTACTAATCTCCGATATTTAAATCACGCTAATAAAATAAGCCGATCACAATCCTTGTTAGAGTTGTTCCCATAGTTTGATTGGCTAACGAGATGACAGCTGTCAATGTCAAACTGGACTTCAGCTAAATTTTTACTTAGGAGTGGCTTTCGAGAGAACCATGCTTTCAACGTTCGCTTTTTTAATAGTTTAAACCTGTTTAATCAGGGCATAAATGCAGGTAAATGTTCCTAGTCCACAGGAATCCGGTCGCATTGTGGCTCATCAAAACGTGGTACTTTTCCAAAGGGAATTACGACAGAAGGAGCTCAAAGCTTGCGGATAATGAAAATGCGAAATGCTGACTTGTATTTAAAAAAAGCTGCAGTTATTTACGGCATTCACCCGCTTGGAGCAAGATTGCCCTAACTAGCGCCAAAGTTGGAAAGACTAAACTGCTCCCACTCCGAGCACAGGAGCAAGCTTTCAACTGATTACTCGTCGGGTGAGCGGTGATACGAAATTGTTGAGGCCCACTTTGCTGAGATGACCAGAACTGTCGCTACTAAGCAAGCAAGCGTTTCTGCACTGCAAGTAAGTGTTGTTTGAGCATTTTTACAAAAATAAAGCTTCTAATCGTGAACAGAGACAACTCGATTAATATTCTCTGTCGTTGTTTTGCTTCAGTATAATTTCTACCTTCGTAATATATTATGTCTTTCATCGAAGAAGTCGATATAATTATTTGGAGAATTTGTTTATTTCGCTGCGTGCTTTGTCGGAATCTACAGCAAAATTTGTAATTTTCCTACAGTTTTTACACTACTGTTTTCAACAATGGTCTCCGTGAGCCATATTTATAGCTCGTTTAAATTGCTTTTGTCTGAGTCATGCACAAGGGATGTTTAATTTTAAATTTTTCGAAATTGCGGAAGCAAAAATTTGAAAGCTAGCTTAATGTCAACAACCCGTTATCTAATAACTACTTAATAAAGGCCTTGCCGTATTGACCGAGCGATAGGCTTCCCCTAAAGAAAAACACAAGGCAGGCGACCCACTGGCCCAACGGTCCGCACTCGAAGCTCCGTAAATTCCACAAAAACGGTCCAATCTCGCCCAAATTGCCTCATGACAGCCGTCGATAACTCTTCTTCCCATTCACTTTTTACCAAGTGTCCAAGGTTTATCTTAACCACCCAAGAGTCGCTGGTTTTCCAACTCTAGATTTCCATTTCTGCTCTGTCTCGATCCGAATACGTTTCTCTTGGGCACAAGAGTTGAATTTCAAGCTTAGCGACCGCGCCATCGTGACAAAGTCGCCTCCAGCCGTCGAGTGGCACGGGGCATTTTTGATCATGCAAATTACACCGTGCCGCGATCCCTGGGGACATTTCACCAGAAACAGCGGGAAATTAATCCGGCTGACTGAGAGCGCGTGTTATCGCAACGAGCAGCTTATAGTTCGTTTTGATCTATCAGACTAAAGAAATACAGTTGCTAAAAATTTTAAACGCCGCTTCCCACTTCGGAGTTTAGTTCAAGTTTGTCCTCGTTTCTTGGATTTCAGTTCAGTTGAAGCGAAAGTTTCAAAATCGTCGCTTGTCACAGGGTGTGAAGTTTCATCGTGGCTTGAAATCATGAGCAAAACCTTCACTGACGAACAAGCTGAAATTCTTCGTTTTGCTAGCGGTGGGCATAACCTCCTGATTACAGGCCAAGCTGGAGCAGGAAAATCTACTGTTGTAAACTCCATCAGACAAGACTGTAGAGAACGTGGTCTGACTGAAGTCGCTGTTGTTCGCTCCAATCGCGTGTAATGATAGTAAATAAAATAGACAGGCCAAACACGACTCCTACGGTTCGTGGCATTTGTACATGTGCCGTTTATTGTTTGGTCTTTCAACCTTTTGTCGCTTTACTCTTGTTCATGAAGGGCATTTCGTATTGTGTTATAAGGAGAAACACTATAGAGCCATTAGACCGGGCCATTAGATCGTGCTACGGCAAATCATAGTTAGTCGACTAACTATGGGCAAATTTAAGAGGTCTTAGGTCTGCATGACTTCCGCTGTTATCTGCGTCTTGCTTCGATTAGTTTGACACCTCTATAATTTGCCATGTTTTAGTGCATTGTTTAGTTCATTTCTGTTGCAAGATATGTTTCTGAGTCTCCAAGTATTTGCTTTTGAGCGACAAAATATGACGTTTACCGTGAATGAGTTGCTTACTTCCATTATAAATTGTGACGCCGGGCCCGGCTATGATTAGAACTGTTTGCAAGTACAGTTGATAGATTCCTGTCACGGGTATCATATTTGCCCTCCTATGTTTCTCTTTGGAGACGCCGTATAGCCTTGCTTCGAGAAAGCTATACGCTTTTCAAGAGAAATTCTTATGTTTCTTGCAGCTATCTGATCTTTGATCGTTCTGGTACCACAGGTTTCAAATATAGCTCTTTGCGCTCAAGTCTGTTGACTGTGTTGCGTGTTCAATGCCATTTTTCGGCTTAGTTCAGCCGGATTAATTTCCCGCTGTTTCTGGTGAAATGTCCCCAGGGATCGCGGCACGGTGTAATTTGCATGATCAAAAATGCCCCGTGCCACTCGACGGCTGGAGGCGACTTTGTCACGATGGCGCGGTCGCTAAGCTTGAAATTCAACTCTTGTGCCCAAGAGAAACGTATTCGGATCGAGACGGGGCAGAAATGGAAAGCTAGAGTTGGAAAACCAGCGATTCTTGGGTGGTTAAGATAAACCTTGGACACTTGGTAAAAAGGGAATGGGAAGAAGAGTTATCGACGGCTGTCATGAGGCCATCGCGAAGAATGCCTATTGTTCTCGGGACATTTACTTGCAGTTGGAAAGGTCTGTTATAACGCTTGTTATTATTCATAGCACCCAAAAGAAGCTTATTCATTCGTTGCTATGAACGCACGGCAATGCTCATTAGCCTGATGGAGGCGGCAAACTAAACAACGAAACCAGTGCGCTATTGTTACTCCCTTTGTTTCGTTTAGCACAAACCGCTTTTGTTTCTTACTTTGTTTGAATAGACAAGTTTTCTCTTTCGTTACGTCCTAAGAGAACCCAAACACTAGCTAACATGGCGATCGATGTTCTGGTAGTCGATTTGATCCCGGCAAATCCAATCAAATTGTTCGGTAATCGAGCCCAAGCTAACACCAATCGTTCGAGTGCCTAACGGTCGATTATCGAGTTCAGTCGAATGTTTGATTATCAAACGATCAAGATCAATCACAGTAAATAAAATATTCGATTTTGCTCGATTACCGAACACAAACAAACACAAATAAACGATCGACCTTGGTTTTGTTAGTAGATTTTAGACATGCCCGACCTGCTGGAGTTCATATGTCTTACTTCACTTTTATACTTTTTAATTTACCTAATTTTACTTTACTTTAAGAAATTTCCAGTTCATTTCGAATTACAAGCGTATTTCGATCACCGGCGACTTTTGATCGCAAAGACTAATGATCTTAAAGATTGTATGAAGCTAATGTAGTCTAGATCAGTTGCGCTATTGTAACGTTTGGCGACTGCTCGATCTCTTCGGGATTGATCGTAATATTAATCCACGTCTCTGATCGGAATTGTTTTCTTTTTTTTCCATCGGTTATCGTTTCCATCCTTCGTTTAAATCTCCTTATGTTTTCGCCGATTGTCCGTCCAACCCGATCACGGGAAGATTCAGTCAGCCTGTAGCCGAGAGGCATGATGCTGGTTTGGAACAGTTCAAACACTTTTTGAGGCGGCCAATAGATTTCTCTCAATCTCCAAGCTGCTTCACCGTTCATTTGTAGTGTAAACACGGGATTGTTTTCTTCAATAAAGGGTGGTACTATATGAATAAGAAGTGGATGGATCGGGGGTTCTAAGAGCTCTGAAAAGAGCTCCCGATCACATTTATCTTCGCTTTGCTCGTTCATCGCGTTGACAGGTGTTGAATAAACCAGCAGCTGTACCAAGCTGCTGTTTTGAAATTCGCGGAAAATCATAAATTTTCCAAATGAATGATTTTCTTGAATAGGCTTTTGTTTCGTACTGGCAACCATTGTTATTCAGTCATGGGCTGAAAACAATGGCATCACCGCCATTTTCGAACGGAACTCCGACTTAAAATTTTAGAACTGGAAGGGATAGTGGTTATCCTTCACCAATTTTCAAAATCAAAACGGATTCTGTTTCAGGAAAGATCCATCTTCCATTTCCCGCTCTTGGGTTTTTGGAAGCTAGTTTGAGTTTTCAGAAAATCGCTCTGGAATTTGGCTTCCATACAAAAAATACCCGTTTTTTTGTCATTTTCAAGGTTAAAGGGATAGGCCTTACACTTTGTAAAACTTCTTTCTTTTATGTGCAAATGAAAGATTAACCCTTCCTCTTCAAAAGCCCGCTCTTGGGTTTTTAAGTTGTTGCTTCTGTAAATCTGGGAAGCGAGTTTTATTAACGTCGGTTGGCTGATTTCGGCTCTTTCTTCTCTTATTCTGGGCTAATGAGCGGCGCTCACATTCAAATTTCCCCGCTTCAGTGGTTATGAATAATTAATGATGTCCAAGCATTCTGCCCGATGCAATTTGGGCGAGATTGGACCGTTTTTGTGGAATTTACGGAGCTTCGAGTGCGGACCGTTGGGCCAGTGGGTCGCCTGCCTTGTGTTTTTCTTTAGGGGAAGCCAACCGCCAGAACGTAAAACTCGCCTAAATGACTCTAAACCACCTCCAGGAACCCAGAGACATCGAAATAACGCAATGTAAACATACGGTAAGCCATTTTATTGCAATTATTTTCCACAGGTAGCATTTAGAGCAATTTTCGAAGCATTCCCATACATTGTCTTATAAACGGCTAAATTCGTAACGCAATCGTCAACAGACTAATGTCACGTTAATCGTATTCAACGTCTGGGCCGCCTGTGAGTGAACTAACGCGTACTCCGTCAAGAAACTATATTTATTTTTGGAAAACAATGATCAATACGGCGCAAAAAGTATTTTAGTACAGTTGTGTCACTATATGACGAGAGAATTTTCATCGACAGTCTCAAGAATCACTACCTGATCAATCAATTCCTTCAGAAAAGTGATTCAAACTTGCTCAAAAGCCGTGCGGCCGTGTCGGTAAAAGAAAATACATTTTAAACGGAATCAGCTCTACTCTTCGTCGTCACTTTCGATGAAAACTCTTCGACTTTTCTGAGGTTCCTGGATTATAGTTACTGGCCAGTTAGAGATCTTAAACTGGCGCTCAGAGATACTGCGAATATCCACACCGGAAAAAAAAAAAAAAAAAAAAAAAAAAAAAAACCGCTCGGCTGTTTAAATCTTATGGTCCTAGAAGATGTTTAAACTGGCTTGTGTTACAGCGAGAGAATTTGTTGATGTTGACTGCTGTACTGCTCTGGTGTCACGAATTGCCTTTTGAATGGTGAAAGGACAGTAGAAGGAGACCTGCCTTCGGAAAGAAACCTCTCATGTATACTTGGCTGCAAACTCGACAGAGTGTCAGGTTCATAATCGTCGCCATCTGTTTTCCGATATCTTAAAAAAAAACTTTGCCAATAAGTGGTCAAGGACAGCAGCCGGTAAGTCCAAAACTTCTACTATGCTTCCTTTGTTTGTTGACGACAAATATCGCTGAAATGTTTTCATTTCACTGGCAGTTGTCCTTTCCTTTCGCGGTTTTGCTTTTTGATGTATGAATATTTCAATTTCTTCAGGACCATAAACTCGTTCGAAATTTGCCGATGTAACTTCATTTTTTCCTTAAAATAGTTATATAATTAACTCTCTGAATGTTAATCGTCTCTCATCGACTTGTATCACAACGATTTTCAATGTAAATAAAGCAAATGTGGTCTAGCTTTAGTTTTTCCTTTCCGTCTAATTTGCGCATAATTTATGGCGTCATTTAGCGCGCCCTCGTACAGGCGCATACTAAAAATATGGCGAATTTGCCTAGATATTGAGCTCTGTCAGTTAAAAAATAGCTGTAGCTCACCAACGAGCATGGGCACCCCACCTTTTTTACAGTCATTGTAATGAACCTATCACACGCTTTGCGTGAGAAAACACTTATCTGATTTCTATTGCTGAAAATTGAATACTTAAGGACGTTCGCGTCCAAAAACTTCCCACGCACAGATTTTTTTAAAACTTTGACTGTAGGTAGAAAGAGATAAGATTAGATTAAAAACGTAAAAAAACTCGGGGGTCACCGAACTCGTTTTAAAGATAAGGCGCAGCTTAGACCATAGCATTTCTAGGATTTCCAGTCACTCGAGGCAATTCTGGCCGGATTCGTTACTATCGGCATATATTTAAGTTGAAGAATCATATCTAAGTTATGAGTCTTTAAAACAGCATATATAGGCCTATTTGATAGATCTTTGCTACATGTGTCATTAAATCAGCTAGAATTAGCCTTAAAAAATACAACTTCTAAGTTACGCACACCTGTATCCAGGTACCAATTCGACCCTATTTGAATAGTATATGAGAAATAATTAAAACTTCCCGCGTACAGATTTTTTTTGTTTTTTAGTATAATGAAAAGAATCAGAAAAGGAAGTGATCTGCCGAAAAAAAAGTGGGGGTCACCGAACATCCAACAAAAGTATTCGCACACAAAGTTAACGCAAAGGTCATCGGCCCTATATTTTGTTGAGTTTTCGACTCCGTGCGCGCGCTTGAAAATGACGTAGCACGCGCGTGACCAATGAATAGCGTGCGCACTAGAGATGCGCAGTAGCAATGGGCGCGAACGTCCTTAAGGCAAATAGCAGGTACACCTTGGTCTTTCTAGTTAGCCGTTTGGTAACCATGTAAAGATATTTGGTTTAAATTTTAATCACGACTTCAGCTTTCTGTCTAAATCAAAGTTAAAACGTTTATTTGTGTCCAACACAATGTAATGACTGTAGTTTAATGCGTGTTCTCATGGGTCTCGGTCACAAAGATTTTACAATTATTAATGGGAACGAGTTATTCTAATAAGTATTATATAGTGCCAAATTGGGGCATTTTCAGTGCCTTAGTGCTCCTTAATGAGGATGGGCACCCCCATGTTTTATTTCAAAATTGAAGTTCTCATATGATAAATATTTAGTAGACAAAGTTTGAACGAAAATCTATTGTCAGTTTTATTTCAGGGAAGTTACCTTAAATACAATGATGTATCTAATGGTGGTGTCATTCTTACTCTTCGTACGATAAACATACGCTCGGCCGCAAGCAGCCGAAAGAAAGCTAATTTTGGATCGTGAAAGGCCCAATTTGAGGGTTTTGAGTATCGATCACATTCTCCTCAAAATCTCGACCATTATCGGGAATAAAAACCAAAGAAAATCATTTTCTTTTACCTTTTATCAACCTTGTTTCGTGGAGACATTTTGAAGGAAATCCGGCGAAATTTTGATCCGAATTAAGTGGTCGATTCTAAGGCGGACAGCTTCTTAAACTTTGATGAAGACAAGGACGGCCATTCAAACGTTAATTTTCCGTCTCGAAAGAACTTACTACTTTTCAGAAAGAGATAGCACTTGATATTTAACCTGTGGGTCTATTTCCCTTGAACGTAGATCGAAGCTCTGATTGTCGACGGTTCTGAGAAGAATTTGAGTGAGCATTTGTCGGTTTCTCTCTGTTTCCGCATACACTTCGTCCAGTTTCTTTTCATCTGCCAAATGACAGGAGAGAAACACATGATTGTTATCCAATGATTACGTTAATTATATAACCAAATAAGGTAAAGATAAAACGAGAGTATAGTTCACTCATGTACAACTATACAAAAACTATACGTTTTACAACAAGAAAAATGTAGTGGTGGATTAATCAATGCCTTATCCAAAGGAATTATCGGGGACAAATTGTTTCATTCTTTTCTTTTTTTGCATTCAGTCCGCTAGTAAAATTTTCGCGTATAATTTTTGGTGGGATTATGAAATATATTGTATAACCCAATTTATTAAAAACTGGATCATTGGATAATGCAATTCGAGAGTTTTCATTGGCTTAGCCATCATGGTATATGAGCCATTATACCATGATCTACAAAAATGGCGAGCGTATGCGTGATTTTTTTGGGCCTTTTTGTTTTTATAGTAGTCTAGTTTTCTATATTTTGGGGGCGTTTTTAATAAAACAATTATTCCACTCGCGCTTGTTGGATATGAGATGATTATAGCCAACTCGGCGCTACGCGCCTCGTTGGCTATCTATCATCTCATATCCAACGCGCTCTCATGGAATAATTGTTAAATAGTCGGCAATTATCTTGACTGTTTGAGGCCGTGATGTCACGTGACAGATCTGAGAGGTAGACTTGGTACTAGTATTTCGTGTAAAGGTGGCCATTGCTACATTTTTTTTAGTTTTTGCTAGCTTTAGTCATATTGCGTTGTCATAGATATCGATTGTTTGCCCTGCTTTTTGTCTGGATTTGATCTCAAGGTAAATTAGTTTTTCATTTTACAACTGATGTGTCGTGCTGCTTTGTTATTTTAAGTTAACTTTACTGTCCTAAAGAAAAGCTTTCGAGCTGCCTCGATTAGTCTTTGTTATTTTTTTCAGGTGTTGCTGAGCAAATTTTCTCGACGATTCATGCGTTGTTTTGCTAATGCAAGCCAACTTATCCAGACTCGGCTTGTGCGGTTTGCACAAAGTAAAATACGCTTTCCCAGGCCTACATTCATTGGCTTGAAATTCGTTGTGGGTTACACCAAGCAATGTTTTCAAGTATTTCACAAGAATCTCACAAGCCAGTATTTCTCGGCTTGAACTATCAGTTCAGGTTGCACCGATCAGTTCAGGTTGCACCGCCCACTGAAATAGTTATTGTTTGTTAGATAAAAATCCATATTAGCCGCGAGTATGGGAACTTCAATTGATCCATAACGGTTCATACCGGAAATACCGGAAATACGAGATCCAAGATGAGCGTTTGCAGTGATTTACAATTTAAAGTACGGTTTATTTTGTGCCCTTGGAGGTGAGAAGTAACCTTAGCAGAGTCAAATGCTGCACAAAATTAGACTAAATGAAGAGAGATTGTGGTCGTGTTGTGTCCTATAGGGACTATGAGCTATATTATTAGAGGATACAGTATGTAAGGAAACAGTATTCTGCGATAAATTTCCTACTTAAAAGTTGTAAAGACTTGTCCATGTTGATACCAGAAATAAAAAAAAAGATGTTACATAATTCTCATATTTCTACACCTTTATCTTTCCAATGACTGCCTTCTCACTTGTAGCAAATCAACTCCCATTCAGAAACCATCTCCAACCGACTAGAATACTTTTTTTTATGTATTTTTACGTGATAGGAGGTCTTCAAAAGTGGTTGTTCACACTTATCTTAACTGTTATGGAAAGCAAACGAAAAATTGAACATGTAAAAGGAACTGACAACTATCCAGTTAACTGCAAAACTGTGGGTTTTACTAAACTTAGATAAGCAGCTAACCATTTACTTTTTACCTGTCACTGGGAACATATTTCCGTGCTTTGCAAAGTATTTTGCCTCAAGATATTGTAAGAGCGTCTTCGACTAAAAAAAAACAATTAAAAGAAACAAATTTAGACTTGCTGCGAACTACATAAATATATCATAAAATGATTAAGTAAGCCTACAACTGTGTAAATAAAAAAGTGGTAGATAGACGAATTGATCCAGATGTCTCTTTATCTGTTTTCCTTTGACCCATCGATCGAGCAGTCAAAGCATCGCTAAGGCTGTAAAGGCCCGTTCAAACGGTCATGATAGTTGATGATAGTCGATGATAGTTTCAACTATCATTTACTATCATTGACTATCATGTTTGCGATCAAACAGTCCATGATAGTTCATGATAGTTTGTCGAAAGAGCGCAATGTGCTAGGGTCGCTAACTGGTACCTAGTCTCCTACCGCGTGCGATTGTAAACAAATACGGCGGGGCTTTGAATTTCGTGAGTAAAATGGCTGTGTATCAGCCGAGAAGAGCAGCTATTGCCACACTTTTAGTGACTGTAATGCAGGATGACATTTGTGAAGAGTTGGTAATAGTTAGTGATAGTTGATGATAGTGAATAGGACAATAACTAGACTTTTGGAGGGCATATTGTTTATTTGTGGCCCGAGTAGCATCATTTGCGCCCGAGCGGAGCGAGGGTGCAAATGATGCTACGAGGGCCACAAATAAACAATATGCCCGACAAAAGTCTTGTTATTATCATTATCATCAATATACAAGGTCATATCATGAAGAGTCTATGGCAATAAAATAAGCTTGATCAACTAAGTTCTCTGGGTTTCGCCAAATTCCATTGTTCTGGCCTTCCATGAAGTATTTATTCAATTTCTCCATATCCCCGTACTCAATAGACGGCTTGTGTTTGGGTTTTACGTTTTGTTCCTTCGTAAACAACTTGGCTTTGGCTTCAAACATTTTGTTGGCAGACACGAAATCGCTGTCCTGTAAAATGTTGACGTTACGGCTAAGCGGAGCTGATGTTAAATGGCGATGTATGGCTGCTCTGATTCCAGTCAGGGCACTTGGAGTCAGTGCTTGTCCTTTTTCTGTTTTAACCTCGGCGTAAAACTTTCGTAAAATCTTGTTTAGTTCTTTCTTGTCAATCGTTTTCAAATCTACCTTGATTGCTCTCTTCTCGCACCATTTATCAAACTTTTTCAGCCCCCATTCTGTCGCTTTCTTTGTACTTTTTGCTTGAGCCTTTTGCTCTATTTCGTTTGGTTGCTCTTGACCTAAATCTGAACCCTGACTGCATGTTAAGACGTCGAAATTCGGAGTTTCCTCCATCTCAAAAGCTTCGTGAGAACTGTTCTGGATAAAAAAAAAAACAACTTAACTTGAACGGCCTGTTAAACTCGCGCCACCTTTATACGCGCTTTCTCATTGGACAATCGCAGTCGTACGACGTCTCCTCAGCCAATCAGGAGCAGGGCGGTAAATGAATTTGCCGCCCGCACACGGTCATTTATGCCCGCTGATTAGATGCTTTGATGAGGGCAGTTTGCTATTTGGCCGCGTATATTGATGATAATGATAGTTCGTGTTCAAACGTGCGTGATAGTTGAAACTATCATCAACTATCATCAACTATCATGACCGTTTGAACAGGTCTTAAATCTTAAATCTCAATAGCGTCATTTAACAGTTCTAAAGGTCAGTCCAGGACATCGCCTCTATAATAGTTCGCATCTGAAAACGTGGACATAAGGTTTTGCAAGCTAAAATAAATACTGTAACTGGCTTTACTGTCTCATCATGGTATCGACGGGCGTTTTTTTGAACTCTTCTTTCCTTCTTTTTATCCCACCAATGCAAGAGGAGAAACTCTGATAATATGTTAAGAGGTGCATGGATTGGATTGTAGGATGCGTAAGTCTGAATAGTAACGGCTTTCTTGTATGACCACTCCTTCAACGCGTTGTTCTTAAAGAGAAGAAATATATAAACCAACGAAATAGTGTAAAGATGACAGTTTATACAAATCTCTCGGAAATAAGTTCCTTGAGCGTTAACCTGAGCTTGGGTTAATTGTGCCCAAATGACACTTCTCCCTCTTTCTGGGATAGAGGGATAAGTGTTAGAGGAGTAGTTATGGGAAGACATTTTGTGCCCATAAAATGACTGGGCTTAGGGTCGTTCCCCAGTATAGCAATGCGCATCCCTACTGCGCATAATTTCATGCGTGATGAGCGCGCTTGCATTAAAAAATGGTGGCTTTTTCTTTATGGTTGGACCTTATCATAGACGTAAATCGTCATTTTCTCGCCAACAAGTGTGGTGACCTATCATTTTCTCTGTTGCTTTGAACTGAGTAATAAATGTCTCTGTGTAAAATAAATATGGACCAATTCTCAGAGTAGAAAAAAACAACAACAGCAATCGTCGGAAACGTGAATTCAGCAAGCAATCGCAACTACAATTTACTGGATATAAACAAGATGCTGTTGCTCCTAAACGAACATGGGTACCACTCATTTATTTCAAACTTTATGTTCCTGTAATATAAACAATCAATAGGCAAAGTTCCACTTAAAACTTACTACAGTGGAATGGCCTTAACATAACTGTTCATTAAAGACAAATAGCGCAAAAAAATTAACTCAATGGAAACTTAACCGAACCTGAACTTTGATTAGTACTTACTTTTACTCGCTTATAAGTGTGGGAGAGCAAGGCTATCAGCATGTTTACAAGAAGAATGACTGCAATGAAGAGAAAGGCAGCATAGAACAGCTTAGCGGGAGCTACTGCGGGAGCATCAATAGAGTCTAAAGGATTGGACTCTCGCTCTATCTCCAGAAGAGACCAGCTGAGATGAGTAAGAATCTCCCACCAACTGAAACAAACATCAAAAATAAATGAAATCATCAATAATGACACCAAGGAATCAATTCAGACCATAGTTAATAGAGCGAAATAGTTATGACGCCAGGCAAACATTAAATGAGCAAACAAAGATACCAAGATTCAGTTATTTTGGAAGGTCCACGACCCTGCACAATCTTTTGCTTCGCACTCATTCACTATGCACGAATTAAGTAAATAAGGGTGCGTTCGTCTGGGATCAATCCGGAATAAGAATAACTGGAATCATGCGAGTAAGCCTTTGTTTGGGAGTTATTATCACTCCGGAATACCTGGATTTCCATTTCAGCTATTCTGCTCCCCTATTCTGCTCCCAGGAGCAGAATAGCCGAAATATATTCCGTAATATATTCTTATTCCGGAATATCCCAAACGAGCGCGCCCTAAGACGTTTCTATTGGTTAGTTCCTTAATTAGAGTTAAACAACTATTGTGTTCTGTGCACGATCAAGACCATTCCCCTCTATTATTTCAGACTGCATGATTCTGCTATTGATATCGTTACTTACCCGATTAAATGATTTTATTTCAGCTAGTAAGGAAACTGAATACAGAAAGAATCAAGCAACTGTAATGTTAAGAGTCAAGAAGCAAAAATTGTCTTTCACTTACCAAGACACTCCAGATGTCTCACAGCTGGCACTGAAACCAAAAAACGAATGTTGATAAGTATCAGAGGTGATTGTGCTGCTGTAAAGGGTCCCAACATATTGCAAACTTGCACTAAAATGTGTAATACAATTCTAATTTTATCTGAGGCTAGTTGTAAACTTGTTAAACCATGTGGTCTTTGTCAAAAAAAAAAAAAAACAAAAACCAACAAAGTTGCTCAAAAGGAATTTCATGGGAAATATGTTCCACATTAGAGAAATTTCGTATGAGTTCATTATGTCAGTGTGCGGTTTGAAAAGGAAAGCGTTTTGGGAAAACTTGAATTTCTGCATAAACAATTTTCTGTTTACGCTACAAGAAATGCTTTATATTACTATTGACTCCAAACGTCTGCATGCACCTTTGGTTTGTTTCACGGACTCAAAAAAGTGATCATATGACGACGAACTTCATGATGTTGTGAAGAGTGAATCCTTCCTCGGAAAAAGAGGTTCACAGCTTGTTCGTAAGTTTGTCGCTGAGTTTCGTACTTTTTGAGAAGATGCAATTCAAGATATGCTACGTCAGGGAAGACTTTGACAGATGTAAAATCCATCCCATCAATACTGAGATACTTTTGAGTTTTGAACAATTTGCGACAGCTGTGCTGCATGTGCAGACTGTAACCATCTGTGTCATCGCGTAATTATAATCACTTTTTGAATCAACGGAGCGTGCAACGGCCTGAAGAAAAAGCGTTTCAACAGACGTCTAGGATCAATAGAAGTAGTTAAAAAGCTAATCAGGCCATTTTGAGGGCCTATGATCAAGCCAAAAGCTTGCAGTATAGAAAAAAGTGTATTAAAAAAGAATGAAAGGCGTAGGATAGCGTTAGCGAGACAAGGGTAACAAAAACAAATTTGGTACACTTACAAGTTTTGCTGATCACTTGCACTTGCATGGAAGGATTTTTCTGCCATGTATATTTTAGTTATAGCAACTGAAAATGCAAACAAAGCTGTCATAAACTGCCAACCTATCGCAAAAACATCCTGTAGAACGTTAAAAAAAGCAATCTGGATTGTTCCAAGGCCCTTGAACGTTTCTACGACGTGACCGATTCTGAGAATAAGGAATAAGGTGTTGAAACTATACAGGTAGCCCGCCATAAGCACAGCTCGGTTGTTTGTCACAGATTCAGATGTGAACCACGTCGTAAGTCTCAGCACTAGTATTACCAAGTAGGTTCCAACATTGATTACGTCCACTATGTTCCAGCGGTCACTAGAGTGAAAAAAAAATATATCAATTGATGAAACATAAAAATGGAATAGCTGTAATGGTGTCAAACAACTGTTCATGTAAGCAAAAGAAAATTGAGATTGTAGAAAAAAAAATTAAAAAGGTGAAATATAAATGAAAGTCAAAGAAGAGAATCGTGTAAGGATCTGGATCATCTGGATTACAAATAGCACGCAGTCTAATCACATACGTGAATAGACAACGCCACGGATTCGAATTCCTTATTTTCTATATTGATGAATATTATAGCTGGAAGAGAGCTTACAAGTCTAACGATTATGCACAGGCGCTCTTACAGTGTAAACAAATGTTATCCCAAAGAGTGGCTTCTTCTTTAGGATCCCTCAAACATGGTGTATTCTTGCTGTCTAAAAGCTTCCAAAGATAGAGGTAAACCACGAAAACGAGTTTAATTCCGCGCGACTACTCATTACAAATCTTTTACAGAGCTCCTGCCTGAGAGCATTGAGAATCTCGGGACATTTTAGCACATTGCGTATATTTTGCTTCAAGGTACCCTTTGGTGAACTGTTTTCAACAATCATGATTTTAAGTTCCAGCGCTTATTTGTTTTTGAAAAAAAAAATCGAAAGTTCAAAAGGGCGTTTTCCGCCCAATGGAATGCCCCAAATATTACGAAAAGACGAAGCGTTGGTAAAGCCTTCAAATTCAATCAATTACTGTTAAATTATGCTCAGATGTAGAGAAGCTATTCCTTTTTACGTCTAAAGTTAAAAGATATGTCAAATGCTCTATCAATTTAAATTTTCAAGCCATTCAAAAAACATTTCCGGCGACCGGTTTACGAGGGACAAAATTTTGGATATTTTTGACTGAATAAAACCCACTCTGGTACCTAATAATTTCAGAATGTAACTTAACAGCTGGAAAGTTTTGTCTTTTAACTGTTATCGTCCCAAATCCCAAGGTCAGACTTGAACTTGTTCCCTTTGAGAAAACGTGGAATCTACGAACAGCGTTCAGCACATCGTTTAAAAATATTTAGCTACATTTCGACGTAAAGAAAGGCCGAAACCTCAATGTTTACTGACTGCTTTGTATATTTCAATGACTGGATTATCGTTTTTTCCGAGCAACTTACGAAATAAAACCTTGAGATATATTTTTGTTCTAATCCCCTCCTCCCCGGGTCGAAAAGCTGTTCAAATGCTTTGAAAATTACCAGATTACTGTTTAAATTTAGCTTTTCAGTACCTGCTATTGTGTTCTTAAAGCTGCGTATGTAAGTGACTAGATGCAAGGGACCGCATACGATAAACGCTGCCAATGTAGGATCTTCAAGAGATCTAATGAGCCCAAAAATGTGTATAAAGGCAATAGACTGCAAGGCTGATACTACGGGAAAAACGTTTCGAGACACCAACATGACCAGAACCGATAAAGCAGGATCGCAACAGTGGACAGCTGTTTCGCTCTTGCTGGAGCTCGTCAGTACTGTGTAGCGAAGATATGTAACGCCAGCCAAAGAGCCAACGCACATAAATTGCAGAATCATTACCAGAAATCCGAGTCACATTGCGTCACGAATACCGCACGTCAATCAAATAGAACTTAAAAAATGCCTTCCCGATGTTATAAAGAAATGTATGGGATCTAAAACAAAATCTCAATTTTTGCCTGTTTAAATATATTAAATTCTATGTGCCGACCTTTTGCTGATAAATAATATGCAACTGCACTACGAAGCGAAGGTTTTTTTACTGTTTCGTTTATTCTTCGAGCCGCCAACTAGCACCAAATTGCAAGGATTTACGGTTGTGCTTGCTTACTAGTTTCATCAAAATCCCTCCCTTACCTTGACTTCAAAGCTTTGAGCTGTCCGTGTGTTTCATGCTTCCATCGGTGCCGACCCCTCAAAATGTTCTTCAAATCACGATCGTTTCAAGCAAGTCAAATAAAGCCTTTCATGATAAAACAGCAGGCCGCCAATCGGTACGGAAAAAAGGACTTAATCACGAATGGATATAGCCTTCCACTGGGCGCACAAATGTGCTGCAGCATGCGAAGAAACTCGAAGAACAATCACTTTCCATCACGCAAAAATCCACCATATTTACTTCAGCTTAGCCTCCTGGCAGTTTCACATGTTCTACCGCTGTCTAAGTATTTACAGGCTCAAAAATGCGAAAAATCGCGCGAAATTACGAATGGTAATATATGGGAAGACTTAATTCCCTTACTGAATTCCGGCACTGAGAATGTCTCATGTTTTGCTCGATTTCGAAAAGAAAGTCCTTGATTTTAAGCTTCAAGTCACTGATTCCCCGTTGTCTTATATACATCAGCAGCACAGCAGACAAGCTGAAATTGCTCTGTCAATATACATCCCATAACCCATATCCAATTCTGAAGAAATGGCATGAGCTTGTTGGAATCAAAGACGAGAGAGGAAATGAGTTGAACTACATTGGCCTTCTTAATTTTTGGATTCCTGGTCAATAGTTCAAATTAAGCAAGGACAACTGATCAAGAATCCAAGGAAGATCTTTTCTTTTTCCTATTCTCGGCATACAATATATCAACAGTGCTTAACCTGTGAAGCACATCGTAAGAAACACGCTTCCTTTCGAACAGAGCGATAAGCGCCGCCATATTAGATTTTATTGGTCTAGAGTGTAACATGATATACCGCTGACAATTTTTAGCTGGCTCGAAATGTCCGCGATTTCTGGTAATGATGACCCGTTCACTATATCAAGTTCCGTACCTTGAACTCAGTTGCGTTCCGAAACACGCGTTGCCAAATCACGTGTGTCGGAGCGCAAGAAGACCAAAGTGTCACGATTGGTGTCTCGAAAAGCAAAAAAATAAATGTAGCTAGACAAGGCCAGCCTAAACATTTAAACATTCAACCGCGTGGCCAGAACCATGCCAGCGTATCGGATCTGAAAAGACCTACGGTACGAAATTCATGATTGAGTGACTAAATGCAAGGGACCGCGTACAAATGTATTAAAACATTCATAAATACACCGGGTAAGTCAAAGCAATTAACTTCTATAAATTGTATCACGCGATGTCGGTATTGTATTGAATTATTGTTTATATTATAAATACAATTTAATATATCAAGATCAATATATATCGTTCTTAAACACCTTCAAATACGCAACACAGTTTATGTTGGCCTTTAGTTTTCAACCAATCTGCCATGAATACGCAATCTTTTGCTTTGAATTCCTCAAAGTTTGTCTCCGCCACGATCAGCGCGACTAGTGACATGAAATCAAGGCTAGCGATCAAATTCCCTAGCCCATATGAGTAGTGATCAAATGTCCTCCCCCCCCCCCCGTCAGGAAAAGGCACCAAATGCCCGGGATATTCCCAGGGGGGGGAGGGGGGCTGGTGGTATGTTGAAGCTTTGATTTGACTGGCTTGAGATTTCAATATTAACTTCTTACTAACCGAGCGCGGGGGCCGTACTGGGGAATATTGGCCCGAGGTCGTGGCAGTACGGACCGAACACAGCGAGGTCCGTACAAAAATGACCGAGGGCCAATATTCTCCAGTACGACTCGAGCTAGCTAGGTTAGTAAGTAGTTTATTATATGGCACTAGTGCTTGTTTTGACACTAGTGCTGTTTTGACACTGTTCTCAGCCTTCCCGTTGGGTCGAGGACACCACGGAGACGTTGTAATGTGTTGAAACTGGTACTCGTCAGCAAACTTCTGAAACTCAGCACAGTCGAACTGTAGGCCGTTGTCTGTGATGAGTCGGTCTGGAAGACCATATCTTCCCAGATAAGGTTTCAGCTTGTTCATAACCACTCTGGCCGTCGTAGATGTCAGCGTATCCATCTCGAAGAAATTAGAACAGCGGTCAGTTGTAATCAAGTACTGGGTACCATTGTACTCGAACAGGTCTGCTGAGATACTCTGCCATGGTCGAGCAAGTATTTCGTGACATTTCAGAGGTTCTTTCTGCTGCTCTGGTTTGTAGCTGTTGCAAATGCTGCACCTTTAGATTAATTCTGTGATTTGCTTGTACATGCCTGGCCAGTAGAAGGCTTCTTTGGCTCTCCTGAGGCATCCCTGAACGCCCATAAGGCCTGGCACGTACTCTATCCATCATGCATTGCCTTAGGCTAAATGGTACTACAGTGCGCTCACCCTTGAACACAGCACCATTTTGAATCGACAACTCCTCTCTGAAGGGAAAATAGACCCGCAACTGGGAAGTACTTCAGTCCTGCTCTCTGGCCAGCCTTGTGTGATAATAGGAGCCAATGCCTGAAGCTCTACATCAACTTCAGTGGCACTTTTAATTTCCTGCAAGGTTAGCTTCGGTCGGCAGCATTCCATACTTCCTGGGTGTCCATTATGTCTTGCTGAGCTAAGGGAAGGTAAGCTCGGCTAAGTGGATCAGCCATGTGTATCTCTGTACCCTTTCTGTAGGAAACGTCCAAGTCAAATTTCTATAGACTCGACAGCATTCTCTGCAATCGCTCTGGTGCACTTAATACACTTTTCTTCATAATAGAGTCCAGGGGTTTGTGATCAGTGTCAATATAGATCTTTCTGCCATACACATAGCCCTCAAATCGCTCAACTCCAAAGACAATTACTAATAGTTCCTTTTCTATCTTAGTATAATTAGTTTCCGTAGGTGTCAGAGCCCTGGAGGCGTACGCCACAGGGTGCTCATCCTGCATCAAGCACGCCCCAAAGCCACTCATAGAGGCGTCGCACTGGAGTACGGTCTTCTTTTGGGGGTCGCAGATCTTGAGCACTGGTGCCTCTGTTAAAACCTGCTTCACTTGATCTAGACACTGGCCATGAACTTCTTTGTCCCAGGCAAATTCATTGTCCTTCTTCACAGGCTCTCTCAGTGGTTTGGCGAAATCTGCTGGACGTAATCTATCATGCCTAGTACTCTCTGTCTAACTGAAACTTTTCCTGGTTTCCATTGACCAGTAGCGTAGCAAACACTTTGTTAGGGTGACGACCGGAGGCTAAAGCATTAACCTGCTCTTTCAGTTCAATCTCGGTCACATATTCGAACTCGTTATCTTCAGATGTGTAAACCACAGACACAGCACCTTTTTCCTTAGGTTCTTGGCAGCACACCGTAAAATGGTTTAGCTTTCCACAATTCTTCCAAGTTGTTCCCTATGCAAGGCAGTTCTTCTCAGTAAATGGATGATATCTGGAACATAACTTGCACTTACGTTCTTGTGACTCGTTTTGGTTCTTCTTTGGAACCTTTGTCTTCTTTTTGTCCCCTTTTTTTTGGTTTTCTATCGTCCTTCACGAAACGGACATCCTCTTGATGAGCTACCTTGCTGATGTCTGCGACGATCTGCAGATGTCTATGCATTGTCCTAATGTGAGCTTGCTTGTCTTTAGGAGCTTCTTATAAGCAGAATTGTCATTGATGCCCATCACCATTCTATCACGAATAATTGAGTCTGTCAATGACCCATAGTTGCATGTATTCGCAAATTTTCGTAATGCGAAAACATAAGCATGAACTGCTTCATTTGACTCTTGGTCCCGACGGTTGAACACATACCTTTCATAGGTCTCATTGCACTCCCTAATGCAATATTCTTTCATCTTTTTTAAGATCACTTCTGGGTCTTTTCTTTGGTCTTCGTTCTCAAACTCCATAGCGTCAATAAACGTCTAATGCATCAGAACCGATACAAGTAAGTAACGTGGCTGCCCGTCCTTCCCTATTT
The DNA here is from genome assembly GCA_019787425.1 of Platygyra sinensis. Taxonomy (NCBI): domain Eukaryota; kingdom Metazoa; phylum Cnidaria; class Anthozoa; order Scleractinia; family Merulinidae; genus Platygyra; species Platygyra sinensis. The sequence goes on along the minus strand of JAHPZR010001220.1, from coordinate 24,034 downwards.
CTGCCCGGGTGTTAGGTATCTTTGAGCTGAGCGGCGATTTCTTAATTTGACCACGCTCGACAGAATCTTTTCCACTTGACAGGAAGATTTCCACCGCTTAAATCCATCCTTTCTCAGTGAAAGCAGTATATTCACAGGAACAGGTATCATCGAGGGGTTGTATACCCGAAGAAGCGCCAGCACCTTCTTCACGCGTGGTAGACATATTACTCGTACAGAAATATCGCCGTGAGAATTCAGAGAAAATACTTCAATAAACTCACCAAGTTGGCTTTCGGCCGGGCCACGAACGGCACTACTATGTGTGTTTCACTTCTGACACCATGTAGCGTAGTCCAAACAAGACGAAACGATGACAACACAACGCTCTTAATAAAAGTCATGAAAGCCCGCCATTGCCTGATTTCATACCGTGAGGGACTAGGTACGAGTCTGTTAATTATGGGATTAGCAACTATTGATCCCCATAGTCAGAAAGAGCACACCGAGATTCATAAAATCCCCAAGTTTGGTGTTAATCAGGCTAGTCTTGACTGAGATACAGGCATTTAAAAACGTAAAAAATTTACAAAGAAATGTATGGAAAACCGGACAAATGCGGACAAAAGTCCGGATTTGGCCGGTTTTCCATACATTTCTTTGTAATTTTTTTACGTTTTTAAATGCCTGTATCTCAGTCAAGACTAGCCTGATTAACACCAAACTTGGGGATTTTATGAATCTCGGTGTGCTCTTTCTGACTATGGGGATCAATAGTTGCTAATCCCATAATTAACAGACTCGTACCTAGTCCCTCACGGTATGAAATCAGGCAATTACCAGCCGTAATCAACAACAACGCATCCGGGATACATCTCATTGTACTGCGCAAGCCCGAAGGGCCTATGACATCATAACATCGTTACATTAGGGTTACCCTTACTCTTTGTTAACAGACTTTTATGACGTCGACCACTGCCCCCTCGCTTCCCGCACCCAAAACGTGTGAAAAATGCGCAGCAAAAGTTTGGCCACAATTCGTATTTTGCTTGTAAAATACTAAGATAACCGTGACACCTGGAAATAAGCGGGGTTGCATTCGATTTTACACTACTTGATTACTTAAGCTAACTTGCCTGCTAACTCGACATTTTAAAATGATAACAGATATGCGTGACTCAAAGGAGTGTTGCGTTACTCTCGCGTTTCAACAGCAAAACCGCCGTTATAGAGTGTTATCCTTGATAGTAGCGGCACTTGATGGGAGGAAATTAGGCTTCAGAGGATACATGCTGAGTCATTGAGGTAGATTAGAGCTCTTGGTATGTATTGCGTCCGCACGATGAGCCGAATTGTTTTTTAAAACTTAAGAGCTAGCGACAAGCGGGCGTAATTAATGGATATTGAACATAAAACTACAAGAGTCACAAGCGAAATAAACCTGTTGAGCTCTTGAAAATTGTCTTAAAAAATCATAAATTATACGCTAATAAAGATATAATGCTGTTGCTTTCGATGCAACTCAGTTAAGGAACGTTTGCGACTTGTGTTTGCGTATTCACTCTCTTACAACAGGTTTCAAGTGGCTGACCCGCTAACAGCGGTCCGGTCAATTTCGGGTCAGAAAAAAAATTAAGCCTTTATATTTTTTATACGAAAAGGACTTAGTGTGTATATACTAAAACCAGTATGTTTTGTTGCAATTTCTACTTTTCTTTTTTGCTACGCTCCGAAACGAATTCAGCTGTCCGAGGAGAGATTTTTGGTCGATTCAGTAATCAAAATTCGTGACTTTTCCGGATCGCACTGCCTTAAAAAAAGGACGTATTGCTCCATATCGACCAGACCATAAAATAAAATTGGATAACTGCGTCGCTTGTGAGCATGAATAAATAATTAGCTATAAGGAAGACTCAAAATATCAAAAGTGGCACCTAAACTAGGTTTAAAATGACATTTACAGCAAAGATCTTTCCATACTCCAACAGATTCTGGAGTTAAACTTGCGGATATCATCCTTCATTAGACGCGAGCGAAGTCTGCAGTTTAACACAAATTACTGCATAATAATGATTATGTCATGCAATTCGCGGCTAGCGTGATGGCGAATGAATGGAAGTAACCGGATAAGAATGATGTTTGGGAGTCCAGAATTTCCTTTCATTCTGGAAATATCTTAATATGAGTAACTTAGTATCCCTCATCTTGGATTGATATTGATGGAAATAGACAAAGGAATGTTTTCAAGTTAATTATGCAAATGCAAACACTCACAGCCAGAGCTGAGGGCGGTTGCGAGTTGAAAGCAAACAAGCGGGAAATATTTAGAAGTCCTGTTTCATACAAAATTACCCTTAATATTACCCCCAATATTACCCTTGGCTTGGCTTTCTTTGGGTTCATATTAAGACTCTACTGAGATAACAAGGAAACTTGGCACTTTTAGGTCTAATTTCTTACCGACCTACAATTAAGAGGCTGTCCGCTTCAGAATCGACCACTTAATTCGAATCAAATTTTTCATTTCCTTCAAAATTTCTCCACGAAACAAGGTTGATATAAGGTAAAAGAAAATTTATTTCATTGGTTTTTATTCTCGATAATAGTCGAGATTTTGAGGAGATAGTGATCGATACCCGAAACCCTCAAATTGGGCCCTTCACAAAGCCGAAATTAGCCATCTTTCGGATGCTTGCTACCGAGCGTATATTTAGCGTACGAAGATAAGAATTACACCACAATTAGATACAACACCGCACTTAAGAAGAATGGTAAAATCAAACCAGAGTATGGAAAATTACTAAAATTGTAATCACTTAAACAGGATAATGTCAACGCCATTTTCAAGAAGCGGGCCAAGTGGCGTAGCGAAAAGCGAAATTTCTCAGAATTCTGACTTATTCGGAAAACCTCTTGTATTTTTCTGAAAAGTATTAAGATGGATCCCTGAAACCATGAAATAAAATTTATTGGCATTTTACTGTGTGAAGAGTTACGATCGCAATAAAATGACACAAATTCGCCATTTGGCGATCCAACGCTGTGTGAAGCCACCCGAGCAAAGGATTGGTTTTAGCTTATATTTTCTGATTGTTGTAGCTCAAATATCAGTTTAAATTGATACATATAGCATTAGAAATGAGCTGATAACACAATAACAGCATTCGATGTAAAACGTACCTATACAAGTCTGTAAATTATCCATTGAACGTGAAATCGATGTGTTTGAATAGCCGCAGGAACTCACGACTCGTACTGACTTTGCCGCCTGAAAACCCGCCGTAAAAGAAAACGAAAATGCCGCGACTTTCCTTGATTATACAGTCATCAATTCATTGATGTTTTTCCCAAATGCAAAGTTTTGTCTCTGAAGAGAAATCAATCATTTTATCGAACTTGGACTCGTCAATCACGGTAAAATCGGTGAGACCTCTTAAACATTTCCACCCACTTCTAGAGAAAGAGAAACAGCTATACGAGAAGGTACATCAGATTCTACCCAAGGCCACAGCCGACCAACTTTGCCCTAAAGGTTCCAGACTTGCGCATCTGTATGGCCTCCCCAAAACACACAAAGAAAGGCTATGCATGGAGTTTAAACAATAAAAATGTGAGAATTTGTAAGCCTATGTAAACGAGGAACGTTTGACTTCATTCTCACTTTACACTTAGCTGTCAAGGAGGTGACATGAGTTGGTCCTGTCCCTACTGTGAAAAATCCTTTAGCAGAAAAGACAGTATGAAAAGACATATCAATAATAGGCACAGTACTCCCGGTCACTTCACTCCATTTAATGCGATGCACTATTCCGCTGAGAAGTGTCAGCGGTTTCAGTTTGAACACCCGTTCACTTGTATGGTGGCTGGGATGACGGGATCAGGCAAGACTGTCTGGGTCCAATCGCTGTTGACACAGGCTTACAGAATGATTAACCTTCCTCCCGAAAAGATAGTGTGGTGTTACTCGCAGTGGCAGCCCGCTTATATGGAAATGCTAGTCACCGTACCAAACATAGAATTTGTCAAGGGAATCCCCACGGCTTTAGAACAAGATGCTTATTTTAGTGCTAACAAACGGAATTTAATCGTCTTTGACGATCAGATGATTGATGCCGGCAAAGATCAGAGAATCGTCAATTTGTTTACAAGAGGATCCCACCATCGCAACCTGAGTGTCATTTACATCGTACAGAACGTATTCCATCAAGGAAAAGGCAGTCGCAGCATTAGTTTAAACAGCCACTACTTGGTGTTGTTCAAGAATCCTCGAGATAAGCTGCAAGTTTTGACCCTAGCCAAACAAATGTATCCCGGGCGCACCGATTTCTTCCTAAAACAATATGAAGAAGCTGTAAGAAGGCCCTATGGGTATCTTTTGATCGATTTGAAAACTACAACTCAAGATGACTGTAGGCTGAGAACAAACGTGCTCCCTGGAGAAGAAGGATTTAATCAAGCAGCGATGGAAGAAACTATCCCTCAGGAGTTACTAAGATATCTGAAACAGCAAAATCTTTCATCAGACCCTCTTCTTCCAACCATGCAGCGATTACAAAGCGGAATGGATGTCACTCTCTCTCGCAGAGACCTCGGAGAAGATGAGAAAGCTAAACAGTTTCTACAGCTGCAAAACAGATACCTGACTTTCAAACAACAATTGAACACACACACACCACTTCCAGCTAGAAATAAACCTCAAGAGATGAACACCAGTCAGCCGGAAGTTAATTTGCCAACAAGTCCAGGAGATTCTACAACGGTAACAGCGCCCTCTACGCCCCTAAACCCCTTCAACGTGGCACCAAATTTAAATCAAGGGACCGTCTTACAAGGACCTACGGCAGTAACTCCGTTAAATCCTGTCATACTGACCCCTCCTCCCACAGTAAAATCACCGTCACCAATGCCCTCACCGCCAAAGAAAAGGCAGCGGATTCATTTTGTAAATTACTTAGACGATGATGAACCGATTCAGAAACGGCGATCTCGGCGCCTTAAAAGTCAAAGCCATCCTTACAAATACGCGAAAAAAGGAGAAAGTTAATAATAAATAAAAAAACCCGCAAGTTCCCAGTGAAGATAAAGACTGAATTTATTCGTCATATTGTTGTTACTGGATCATGCCCGCATTGAAAGAACAAACTGTAGTACTTGACGAGTTAGAGCTCAGAGAGTTGTAAACACTGAGTTAAAATGGATTGCGATAAACGTCTTTGAAAAGCACTTGTTCATTTTCTCGGTCTTAAATATTTAACAGTTGTTTTGTGTTGTCTATTAGGTTCATAGACCAAATAGAAATCAATTTAATTCGCAATCGTAGATTTTTATAATGACTGAGATGTATATTTCGTAGTTGTTGGAGCTTTCGTTGTCAATAAATGTATTTTTATTCATTTCAAATCTCTGTGTATTTGAATCATATCGCTATTAACAAGTAATAATCAAGAAACGTGCTGTTCAAAAATATTTATTGTGGCGTATTGACAATTAATTAGCGCTCCGAAGTGCTATTGTTGTCATTTCAATGATAGAGCTGTCCCATGGGTTTCTCCGTTCGAGTTTTGTCAGTATGCAAATCTAGGGAGTGGAGTTCAGTGCGTGACTAACGGAGCGGAAAACTCGAGCTCTTAGCTAAGAATTTAATTCTCTCTCGTCAGCAAAGCTGAGAATAAAAGCATGATAGATTCTACCTAAACCAATCGAGGTTAAAAGATCCCGATTTCGAAAATCGGAGAACGTTTGGAAAGATTTCCGTATAACCCCATACATTTATTATGCAAGCAGAATCATTAATTATGTATGCTCTCTTTTGTTTTTGAAGAAAGAGAAAGTCCCTAGAAAGTCCCTAAGGTATTGAATATATACATTCATAATTACTACTTACCGTATGAATAAAAGAGGATTTGATTGCGCGCTGTTGCGGGCTATTGCGCGCTGTGTTTTCGCCGATTCTCTTCTTCCTCTAGCTCCGTTCGTCTCTCTTTTTTCTTCTCTATATCACCCAGGCTCCTTGCGCATTTTTTTTACTTTTTTTTCTTGTACCCTATCAGGTCTCGAACCACTTACCTCTAGCAAACATCTCGCCTACCAGTCTCTCTTGTACACCACTACACTACGAGGTTCAGTTGAGCATTATCCCTCCAAAAATAATTTATATTTTACCTAAACCGTTTGCACTCCCAAAAATTTGCATGACAATTTACTTATTCAAGTGTTTAACGCATGTTGCACGCTGCACGAAATCATGCATCGCATTTGTGGGTCCCTGGTGAATAAAAGGGGAAGAGAATGATTTATTTCCCTCGACTTCAGCAGTACTCTTAGTTACGTACACATCAATGTCTACAATGAATTTCCTTAAACTCTGCAAAATTTTGCCGGATCACGACCAGTGCATACAGTGGTACAAGGAACACAACCTGCTGGCGTCGTCAATAAAGTGTCCGCCGGAAAATTTTAGCAATGCATGGAGGTGGGGACGACGAGATCCTTCGCGAGATGGATACGAATCGCGATGTCCAAGAAGAAACTGCAATGACATGGCGTTAATGCGCACTGAAAATACATGGACGGGAGTCAAACAAAGAACATCCAAAGATCTCTCCAAAAGCTATCTACGGGAATGGTTGTTGCGTCAACACTATGGAGACGATCCATTTGGAAACATTATCAAGCACATCGCCGACTTCTATGTGAGTACGCAAAGATGCGTAAATTGTTCCTGTATGAACTGTTCGTGATCTGATCGCCACTTCATGAAGGAAAGGGCAAGATTTCCGTATAAGAAATCCCTTCGTTTTTCAGTATTTTTGACGGAAAATTCGGGAAAAAAAGTATGTGACACTTAGAAAAAAAAATGGTAAAATTTAAAGTTATTCAAAGCGAATAACTCTCAAAGGAGCGCTATTGTTTCCGCTATTGTCAAGTAAAACAAAGGACTGTATGCATAACAAATGTATGGGGTTATACGGAAATCTTGCCGAACGTTTTCATAGAAAGCTAGAGAACCTTATTACAATTTCAAAACATTTGTGGTTGTCAGCGTTTCCGAATCACGGACAGTTAAACAAGCGCTCAAAGCAGTTTAAAAAACATGGCCGCTAGTGAAAAAAAACCATCTTCATGATAAACGTTTCGAATAAACTGAAAGTCTCGGAGATAGACTTTCGCAGCAAAGCGATTACAAGAACGATAGCGCTTTCGTTAAAATTCGCGCTTATAATTTTAACACATAAGAGATTTTTTTCCAATCAGGGTTCACTATTAGCAGGCAAGTTTAGGCAACCTTATTGTTTCCATTGTACTAGAGTGACGCTTATTAGTAAACCTATACCGAATTAGTATGCAGGAAGACACTTTACCTAGGCAGTTTGAATAGTAATGATTTACCTAGGCACTTCATTAGTATGGAGGAACGCATTTTTTCCCTATGTTTTAACAATAGGTGACGTCATGGACTCGACCGTTAAGCATATTAATAAAGGGAACGCACTTTCTTGAGGGAATCCAAAGGGAACGCACACGGAACGCAAGGGGAACGCAGTAAAGCGGATTAAAATGCTGACCTATTACTACTCCAATCACAGAGCACGATACGAGAGATGCGTATCAACTGGGTTTGCAAATAAATAGCGAAGCTGATAATCTGCACGTACAACCAGCTCTAGGATGCAATGGCTCGCCTTTCCATAGCTAGAACAGAAATTGGCATTTTCAGAAGCTTACGAACCACAAAAAGAACAAAACATGACTATCAAATAGGCCATTTTACAGTTGTGTGCTCAGTTACCTGGCCATGAATACAAGCGAGGCTGGAGGTGACCTTGCTTTGATACAGACCTCTCTGCCTTTCTCATGTAAATGCCAACTAGTTAGCATAAGAAGAACTTGATTTGCACAATAAAAGCAGCAAGGTTTGTATCAAAACAAGGTCAACTCCAGCCTCGCTGCCATTCAGAAGCCAGGTCACTAAGCCAACAACTGTAAAATGGTCTATTCTCCTGGAACAGAGCGGTCTAAAAATGACGGTAAATAGAGCACGACTTCATGACTTGACATGACCGGAAGAGTTGAAAATGTGAATTTGTTGTGAAAATTTGAATACGGTGTGAAGATTTAAATTTGAAGGGAACATTTCAATTTGATGAAGGATTTCAATACGGGGGAGTGTGACTATATTAAATTTAGTGTGAGCGTTTTGAAATTTAGTGTGGGTGTTGCGAAATTTGGTGTGGAGGATTTGAATTCGGTCTGAGTGATTTGAATTCGGTGTGAGTGATTTGAATTTGGTGTGAGTAATTTGAATTCGGTGTGAGTGATTTGAATTCGGTGTGAGTGATTTGAATTCGGTGTGAGTGAATTTAACCTGAGTATCAGGCCTTTTTTAGCAAGAGGGTAGGGGTAGGGAGGAATTGAAGAGACAGGCCTGACACAAACGTTTTTATTGGCTCATGTCGTACGTCCAGATTCTGGACGTTGCGCTGATTGGATAATTTACAATGCACCCTGACGTCACACCACCGGAAATAAAAATTTCATACTGGCGTATTCTGTGAACTGATCTCGACGAGAACGAAAACTTCGCTAGATATTTATTTCTATGTGATCATGGAAAGCGACGACTTCAAAACGGCTCCTGAAGTCGCTCTATAGTTCTTTCCTGGAATTAAACTAAAAAGAGAGAACAGAAATTGTGCCTCGAAAGCCTGCTTGTCAAACGAAAAGACTTCCTCCTCAGAATTTTGTCGGCTCGGGATATCAGACTGGTTATTTCATCGTCCAGCTATGAGTATTGGTCAGAAAACAGAGCTCTCTTTGTTTAGTGAGGGTCGTCGTTGAGCTCCTTTAGTTTCATTTTCACAAGTGCTGCTTGCCTTTGGAGTTACGAGATCGCTAGCCTCGAACAGGAATAAAACTACTTGCTGTCGAAGGTGTTTGTGATCGGGAGCGCTTGAAGCTATAAGTCTTTCGCCTCGTCGAGTGCCCTACCACCTGCCAATGCCTCCCGTAACTCAGCGAACATTCTGTAGCAATTCACTATTTTCCTAGTGAATTTTTTGCAAACAGTCCTTTCACCGTCTTCACTATCTTGAATGACAACAATTCTCATCTCAAGCAATAATTCCACAAGAATTATAGGCTTTCACACAAAACATTAGAAACCTCTTTGTTTCAGCAAACAGCGGCACTGTGGCGACACACTTTCCATGGTCTGAGTGAAAATTTTCGACGCAAACTGTGTAAATATTATCGGAAACCCGCACGAAATTAAAAACAACCGCCGTTGCACGCAAAATTTATGCAAAGTAGACATGACAGCCGGAAATAATTATGATTGGCTAATACGTACACTGACGCTTGTCACGCTATGAGGAGGTGAAGACTGCAATAAAGACCCTTGTGTCAGGCTTTTCTTTGCCAGGTGCTTCCTTCTCCTAGCCCGCGAGAAAGAAAAGCCTGATACTCAGGCTAGAGTGAATTAAATTTGGTGTGCACTTGTGGGCCACCGTACTATACAAGCAGCAATCTACAGCAATGTACTGATGATGTCTGTCAGACGGCAGAGACTGTGAAAAGTTTACTGCTTATGGACCGACACTAGCCTGTTAAAAAAACAGTAAGGAAAACTATAAAAAGAAATGTGAGACCCTCTTTACACCCATCCTATCCGCCTTTCATTGCTCTTGTAGTGACTGCAATATTGGTCAGCGGTGTTACAAGTCAAAACAAAATAATATTTCACCGATTTTACCGTGATTGATAAGTCCAAGTTCGATAAAATGATTGATTTCTCTTCAGAGACACAACTTTGCACTTGGAAAAAATATCAATGAATTAATGACTGTATAATCAAGGAAAGTCGCGGCATTTTCGTTTTCTTTTACGGCGGGTTTTCAGGCGGCAAAGTCAGTACGAGTCGTGAGTTCCTGCGGCTATTCAAACACATCGATTTCACGTTCAATGGATAATTTACAGACTTGTATAGGTACGTTTTAAATCGAATGCAACTATTGTGTTATCAACTCATTTCTAATGCTATATGTATCAATTTAAACTGATATTTGAGCTACAACAATCAGAAAATATAAGCTAAAACCAATCCTTTGCTCAGGTGGCTTCACACAGCGTGGGATCTCCAAATGGCGAATTTGTGTCATTTTCATCGCGCAGAATGCCTTGACATCATTAATTATTCATTATCGGCGAAGTGGCAAATTTAAATGCGAACGCGCGTTCAATAGGCCAGAATAAGAGAAGAAAAGGCCCAAATTGGCTAAATGGAGTTGACAAAAATCGCTTTTCTGATTTCCTGACGCTCTAAAATAGAATTCGGCATACGGCTTTTGGAAGAGTAATGATTAAACTACAATTTGAGCCTAAACCCAAGGAGATTTAGGAAGTATAAGGATTATCCCTTCGCAGTTGAAAAACTGTAAAATTGGACGATTTTTAGTATGAAGTCCGTTTTCAAAAGCGCTTTATTGAAAATTAAAGCCGCCTTGCAATATTCGGCATACGGCAAATGGAAGATGGATCTTTTCCTAAACAAAATCCGTTTTAAGTTTGGTAATTAATGAACGAGAACCACTATCCCTTTCAGTTTGAAAACTGCCTGGTCAAGTCGCGTTTGAAAATGGCGCGTTCTAGGTAAGCGAGCCATTGTATTCAGCTCAGGACTGAATAACAATGGCTGTCAAAACTAACAATACCCATTCAAGAAAACCATTTAGATGTAAATGAGTACCTATTTGCTGCGAATTTTAAAACTGGTCTCCCAGCTGAGCCATTCGCTCATAACGGGCAAAGAACATGGAGGAAGGTAAAAACGCCAGTGATCGGGAGCTCTTTTCAGAGCTCTTTATAGCGAGATGATGTCACGACAATTGGTCAAGAATAAACAATGTCCAATGTCGAGTGAGCACGATCTAACCCGCGCTGTCTTAATATTTCGCAAACATGAGCGGCCAAAGCCGTCGATTGTTTTCAGGTTTTTCAAATAAGATGAGCGGCCATCGATCGATCAATGGACTTTGTTTGACTTCGTTGTCATGCGAGCGTAACAAGCAAATAACGAGCAACACTACAACACGCTCAATAATATTTTAATAAAGTAGTTTTATGGGCGGTTCATACTTAACGTCAAGTAAAAGCTTTCGATAGTTTTCAAAGTTTTTCAAATACGATCGGCCATCGATCGATCAACGAATTTTGTTTGGCTTCATTGCTATGCGATCGCGCGAGCGCATCGAGTGAATAACGAACACTGACTACTGACTCAAGTAAACAAACAAATATGTTTAGACTCAATCCCTCCTTAACTGCGCAGATGTTTAATAAAGAGGTTTACGAGTGGCCGCCCTGGGCTAAACTACAGAATACAGGGTCGCTTTTAATCATCCACCAAACGAGCCGGCTTGTATAGCTCGGTCTTCGTTCTTTTATTTACAACCGAGCCAAACGAGCCGCTAAATATATGAACCCAAGACTAAAAATCACACAAATTATTCCTCGTTCTTTCATCCACTGCCGAGCCAAACGAGCCGCTACACGAAGTT
>JAHPZR010001220.1:0-7500 GCA_019787425.1 Platygyra sinensis | reverse complement strand
TTCTTTATACTCAAAAGAAGCTAAAAGAATGTCGTCTGTATTTTGAGTTGTTGCTTGAAATCTTATTAGGTCGGTAAGAAATTAGACCTAAAAGTGCCAAATTTCCTTGTTATCTCAGTAGAGTCTCAATATGAACTTAAAGAAATCCAAGCCAAGGGTAATAATGGATAAATATGATTTATTTTGTATGAAACAACGTTAAATATTTTCCGCTTGTTTGCTTTCAACTCGCAACCGCCCTCAGCTCCGGTTGTGAGTGTTGGCATTTGTATAATTACCTTGAAAACATTCTTTCGTCTATTTCCATCAATATCAATCCAAGATAAGGGATACTAAGTTACGCATATAAGATATTTCCAGAATGAAAGGAAATTCTGGACTCCCAAACATCATTCTTATCCGGTTGCTTCCATTCAATCGCCGTCACGCTAGCCGCGAATTGCGTGACATCTGCATAATTGTGCAGTAATTTGTGTTCAACTGCAGAGTTCGCTCGCGTCTAATGTAGGATGATACCCGCAAGTTTAACTCCAGAATCTGTTAGGGTATGGAAAGATCTTTGCTGTGAATGTCATTTTAAACCTAGTTTAGGTGCCACTTTTGATATTTTGAGTCTTCCTTATAGCTAATTATTCATTCATTTTCACAAGCGACGCAGTGGGGTATCTTGGATTTTTTTGCGCTTATCCAATTTTTATCCAACCGTAACGAAATTTCGGTGCAAGGGACTTTGGATATATCTAAATGCTGTGGTCTGGTCGATTTGGAGCAATACGTCCTTGTTTTAAGGCAGCGCGATCTCGAAAATTCACGAATTTTGATAACTGAATCCACCAAAAATCTCTCCTCAGACAGCTGAAGTCGTTTCGGGGCGTAGCAAAAAAGAAAAGCAGAAATTACAACAAAACATACCGGTTTTAGTATATCCACACTAAGTCCTTTTCGTCCAAAAAATATAAAGGCTAACTTTTTTCTGACCCGAAATTGACCGGACCGCTCTTAGCGGGACAGCCACTTAAATCACACACACAACAATAGTAATGCGTCATGGCCGATAGTCCCCTTTGCCGGGCGCTTTCCAAGTTAGCCACAGAAAATAGTAAATCCGGAAATTGTGAGGTATTTGATAACCTCTTTTGCTGTGAGCTTTCATTAAGGGGAAAGTCTACCAAAGAAAACCACAATATCTACTTTGATAATCCTAACTCACCACCGTCCTCTCCTGACGGGACCAAGGGAGGAAAGGCTCTCTCGCAAGTAAGGTCGTGTCCACACGTCAAAGAAATTTGAAAACGCTGTTTTCAATCTGAAGACGCATCAACTGTTTATCTTCCACTACGCTGTAGGAATCACCAATCATTTTGGATTTGTGTTTGAGAAAAAGTTTATTAGTGAAATCACATGGCTATCACGACGTCATCAATTTCCAAAAGCTCCCTTTCCAAAATGTTTTTCGTCCACCCAAAAACAAAGAGCCGGCATTTTCATATTTCTCCGGTTTGAAGACAGTTTACGAAAAGCTCCTTCTTCGACGGATTAGTGTGGACGGTAGGTCCAACCGTAGAAATAAAGCTGCGCTTTGAAATTCGTCTGTTGTAGTGTGGGCGCTTCATAAACCAGTGGCATTGTCAAACGTTACCTCAAAAACCAATTGAATACACTGGTCTTGTCAAATTCGTTAAAATAATATTTTGCTTTTGTATCTAGATACTTGACGTTCTTTTACTATCTCAAAGAGCCGAAACTCGGAGGGGAGACTGCTTTTCCTATTGCAGACAATGAAACTATACCACAAAATCATGTAAGTTATTTTTCTTAGTGCAAATTCTTAATGTAAAAGCTAACAGCAACACAAACACGAACATGGCTCTTTGCCGAGTGGCATTGTAATTACAAGGTTTGATTTATAATTATATTAGTTCGTATAGGCCTCAACAGGTTTTGTAAGTAAAATAGCATATACTCGTTGTTATTACTCCCAAATACCATAGTTAATAGAGGGGAATGGTTATGAAACTCGACAAAGTTCTTTGTTTTAGGTTTTTGTTCGCTTTTTTGGCTTTGACGGTGCACAAAATACAATAGTTGTTTACTCCGTTCTGAGAAACTAACCAATAGAAACGTGTTGGTTACATAATTCATGCATAGTGTATGAGGGCAAAACAAAAGATTGTGCACTGTCGTGGACCTTCCAACATAAATCTCGCCATCTTTGTTTACCCCTTTGATGTTTGCCGGGCTTCATAACCAGTCCCCTATATTAACTATGCAAATACGAAGATTACAGAAAGAAAGCTTGTAAAGCAATAACCGAAGGGAGAGTTGCACTAGTGTTTTCGTATTTTTTGCTTGGGGCATCTATGTTTGTGTTTCTTTATAAATTAATTAATTTTTTGATTAATTAATTTACTTATTTACTTATTTACTTATTTATTCATTTATTCATTTATTTATTTATTTAATAAATTACCACTTTTTGATCTCAAGTGGAATCTTCATCTTGTTTAAACCGGCCTCACTTACAGTTCATGTTGTTCTGCAAATGCAGCAATTTCTCTATGGATAGTTAGTGCCGGCTTAGCTTTCTACTGTGAAATAAAATTCCTGTTTTTATGTATTCCAAGGACGCAATCGCCCTCGCATAGAATTCTTTGTAAATCTTGACATGAAGTCAATTTTCAGTGGCTCTTCAAAAGACTTTGGACTACGTCTTATCGCATGCTTTTTGTTTTACGTCTCCGATTGTGTTTTCGTTTACCTTAGAGTATATCAACGAATGCAGATAATTGTGATTAGCTTGGTAGTGTAGCGGTTTAAAACCTTGAAACCTGTTATTGAAAAACCTCAAAGAATATCCAGAACAAACTTATGATGGAGTTGCTCTTGTTCTACAGAAACCAACAGTCTCATTATCAACTGTAAGTCTTCAGTGGCTCGTCTGCAGCTTGTAACAACAAAACAAGTTAATCTTAATCTTTCTTTGATTCTAACATCTACCTCTAATTTATGGCATATATTCATGACACATAAATCTATTTATTCATTCTTTGTTTACTTTTTTTTTCAATCCGGATCTATTCCTTCCTTCCGTCCTTTCTACCTTCACTAATTCATTCATGAATTCATTTACACGTAAACATTCGCTTGGTAGTTCATCTTTTCCTTTCATATCTTTAACAAGTCACGGAACGTGTCGTGTAATGGTATTCACTAATCCTGAAATGATTAAACCCGCGTAAGAAACAGACTTAATTTTCTGCTAATTTTATTAGTGTTGGGGTGAATAGCCAGACATAGATCTACAATTCAAGTCTGGGGATATTTCATTTAGCATAATTTACTTATATCTTTTCCTCCCTACCTTTAGTCCCTTGTTCAAGATGATGTAAACAAGTGTGACCTGAGCGATCATTGCTACGATGCAAACCTGTATTACAAACCAAAGCGTGGTTCTGCCTTGATGTGGTACAATCATCTTGTCAGCAACACAACAGGCTGGCTGGGCCCCCTTGACGTCATGAGCTATCATGGCGGATGTGACGTCATCGAGGGAACCAAATGGGCAGCAAATAATTGGATAAATGCAGGTGTCGATCGTGAAACAGATTTTGAAGTTTGGGACCAGGCTAAGTTAGTAGAAGAAGATTTCATGGAGAGGATGATACGATATCCGTGGGAGGACCAAACTCGTGAGAAGGAAAATGATGGATCCATTGATACTCAAAATAGCAACGAACAACCTGTTATAAATTAACATTTCGTAATTAATAAAAAAAAGCTCTGAAATTAATTCTAAATCGTTGGAAACTTGAAAATAGTAGTTTACTATAAAGATAAAAAAAAAGTATATATATTTTAGCACATAAAAGAAACAAGTAAGTATAGAGAAGATAAACACGTTTACAAACGGCGAACTTAAAAAATTCAGGGTAAACTTTTCAGGATGTGTAACCTGACAGGTACTCCTGTAAGAGCCGTAAGCAAAAGCTTACGGATTTATTTGTAATGAGCATCCACAATAAAGCGCCATGTAATGTTAACATCTTTTCTTTTCATTTCCAATTTTAATAGCGACTAGCTAGCCTAAATAAATTAGTCTATTCCTTGTATAACTTAAACTATAGTACAACAATAAGGCATAGTTTGCAAAGTAAGGAAAAAATATAATAGGATTTACAAATGGACATTTTTAGATCTAAATTTTATTTGTAAAAAAATTTCTATTCTACGAATCCAGTTTCATAACATGTTTTAAAAACTGCTATGGCATGTTATTCGAATATTTATTGACTGAACGGTCGTAATGCCTAAAAAACAATTGCTCTAGAATTCTATCAGAGGCCGTAATTTCAAACCGCGACATAATTCTTTAACAAAAATACACTGAGATGAAATTTTCGTTTGAAGCCTTCTAAACGCGCTCGACAGTTCATTGAACAATCAATTTTAAAAGGTTTTAAAGTGGCATAATGACCAATTTCCTCCCTTCAGTCTTCTTGGAAATTGAATTATCTGGTAATGTTTCTAAGTCTTTCTCTGAAACATCAGAGAAACAAGAAAACGTTGCGGATTAATTTGTAGACAACAACAAACTTTTATTTTTTTTCATAAATTCATTGACTTCTAGACATTGCACTTATAATAATAATAAAAACAAACAGCACTCTCAATAAACAGTTTCAAAAGTGGATCTTGCTAGATGACCTATATAGTCTGAAAGATGCTCTCAGAAATTTCAGTTTCTTTAATCCAGCTAATATTCCAATATTCTACAAGTAGTAACCCCCCAAACGAATTTCAGGCGACCGTTTGATATGACACGGCCCTTTCCAAAGACAACTCGGCATCAGCTCAAGGCCTCGTTTTAAGCGCTTGTTGTTTTCATAGTCTGCAATCTTCTTCGGTAAAATCAAACTTATTCATCTGGGAAGAAATGGTCTAGGTCAACTTTTTACTTTCCAAGACATGGAAACAAGGACCAGAACCAAGCCTTTCACAACATTCTTGAAACCTATGCACCGTCCTCTTGCAGTGAAGTGTACCATAGTTTATATTCTGCAGTTGCCAGCCTAACAACTACTTCTTGAGTTTTATTATAACTAAAATGAAGAAGTAGTTGTTAGGGTAATAATTGCGGTATATAAGCTATGGTGCAGTAAAAAAAAAACAATGCCTGTTTCATGTAAACAGCTGAAATCTGTCACCAAAATCCCAACCACTCCTACAGAAAAAGTAACAAAAAAAAAGGCGTCTTGAATTGAAAACATTTTTTTAGGAGTTTTGAAGCTTTACAATTTAGCAATATACCACTTTTCCCGTATTAACATAGCCTTATCTAAACAAGAGGAGGGTTGGGAGAATTCGAGACAATTATGCAAACCCTAAGAGGAGGCTCTGTAAACAAGGAAAAAGTGCTCTATTGCTTTTATAAATAATTTTTAAAAATACGCGCAAATCTGAAACGTCGCAACTGTGTTTACATACTCTCATCTAAACACACCTATCAACCAATGAGAGCGCGCGTAGTGGCTCAGTTATTTATAATAAAACGGTACATCCATGCAACTGAATAGGCAGCCGACAGGATTAAGGAATCAGTGTTGGTTTTCACCCCGCGTTATATTGACAAAACTTAAAAAAACAGTAAGTGCTCTCGTCTAGTTTTCCTTACAACGTATCTTTCTTCCATGTTTTCCGAGATTTGTTGCTAAACTCGAGATTAAACATTTCTCTAGAGTTCAAGTCTGAAGTCATGTGTTCCTTAATCTACGTCGCAGCTCTTTTCCTGTCTTCTGTATGTTAGCGCGTATAATGAGCTATACGGCGGCAAAATTACCTTTTAAGTTTTCGATGCGTAGTTTCAACGAAAAAGTAAAAAAAAAAAATGTATTTAAAAGTGGCCTAGCTAGATGGGGTTGTCAGTTAATTTATTCAACTTCACCTTACAAAAATTAAAAGAAGTGCCTTCTGCTCTACGCCGGAGGAACATGTTTGAAAATGCAGTTTTATTTCTACGGTTAGGCCTACCGTCCACACTAATCCGTCACGAAATCAGAGCGTTCGAAAACGCTCTTCAAAACCGGAGAAATTTTGAAAACGCCGGGATTTCCTTTTCATGTAGCTGTATAAACAGAAAACGTTATTTAAAAATAGAGTTTTTTGAAAACGGTGACCTCATGATAATCATGTGATTTCATAAATGTTCTTGATTTTCGGCCATTTCAACTTCAACAAAAAGAGAAAACAAACAGCGGTTACAAACATAACAGTAAGGTTTCGCATGGTATATTTAACTTGACGTTTCGTATGCTACAACATACATCTTCAGAAGTGATTTAATAGCGAAGCGCGCGAAGTCTGAAAATAGAATGCAAATCACTGAATTCCCCGCGAGACTCAGTCGACATAAGCTTGTTCTGAGGGAAATACAGGGAATATAAGCGAAATTTTTGTTTCACAAGTGTTTAAGGAACACCGGCTTTTGCTCTTAAAGAAATCTTCAAAATCATCCACTATTTCAGTTTGTCTGTCTGAGTGTTGTCTGGATTAGCGTGGACGGGGCCTAAAACCTAGCATAACACAACAGACTCCAGCAAGAGGCTCCGGGGACAAAATCCCACAAAGTCTGTAGCTATTCCCTTGAGCCCCGTGCTGAGGTCTATTGTTTTGAGCTGAATCGTTTCTAGTCTTCTTGTCTTGGTGTATCTTTACCAGTGAGACGGGTACGTTCACAGGATCTTGAGACAAATTTATTCTTAACCCCCTTATTCACCAATGACAGGGCAGTTTTTTCATATCATGATGGTAGCATCAGTTAATAAATAGTCGTTATAATGACCCATCAAAATCTAAGTGATGGAGACTGTTCTGAGCCACCTTAAGTCAACCCATGCTCAGCGTCGCTGGCTAACCTGACGATCACCCTTTCTTATGTGTGCAATAAAAACGCAGTTTGGATTGAAAGGTTTATTGTCTTATTGACAAGGGTATCATGAGCAAAAATCACGACAGCGATACCAAAAGGTAATATTCTTTTTTGGTAGATTGGAAGCATAGTGTACCAGCGTACAAGAGTGTCGTGATGCAAAAGCTAAGATGTAGTTATGATAATGATAATAATAATGAAAATGAAATTGACAACGATAACGATAGTGATAACGACAGTGACAACAACAACACTGATAATGACAATGACAATGATAATAACTTTATATAAGTGTCGTATGTATTTAGCACTGTAGTGCTAATTGGGGACACTGTAAATAAGTAACTGAACATTTCAAATAGAACCTAAACTATTAAGAATTTCAATTGGCGGGAGGCTGACCAGTCGGATATTTACTCAACGCGGTCTAGGAGTTGAACTCGGGACCACCGAGAACAAATCCAGATAGTAGTAGGGTGGAGGATTTAAACCAGATTTCATATACAGCGCCCTAAACCACTCGACCGTGCTGCCTCCCAAATTCAGAGATAAGTATTTAATTTACCTTTTTTTTT
>JAHPZR010001219.1:7500-12754 GCA_019787425.1 Platygyra sinensis | reverse complement strand
CTAGTAATAGTTCTCACTAAATCTGCCCCCGCTTCTGTTTTATTCGTCAAGGGTATAAAATTCTTATAAAAATGCCACTGCGTATAAGGAAACTATTATCCATTGTATGAACTGAAATTTTATATTTTTCTTTATGAACTATATCACTCATACTGTTCAACTAACTTAGGCATCTTATCATAAATATGATCCAAAGAATCAACTAAGTTAACTAAACCAACACTTTTGTTTAACTCATTCTATCACATGATATTCTTTACATAATACTCTCACGAAGTGCATTCTGGAAAAAATATCAAACCACTCTGTTGTTCTAGTCTGATACTGAAACAAATCATTTGCCTTAATATACGAGGACTCTACAAGCAAACGTATCTTGAAAGCAGAACGGAAGTCGAGAGTTTTTGCCGAGATGTAAACAGAAGCTTAAGTATCGCGTTACTATTGCTACTATATGCAAATTAGAGTCAAGCTTTTTATCCTCAACGAAAACGCCGCAAGACATTTATTTTTACGGTTGGATCCCTGCCAGTCAAGCCAGCCGTCACATTGGCTCTACGCCACGTAAGATTACTCGGTAAAAATAAGCGGTCCAAATAAACGTGATCCCGTGATCTTTATACGTGTAGTATTTGGGTCGAGTCTGTCAACCCCGCTCCTGATTTGTGTCCGACAAATCAAGTTCTGTAGCAAACAGTTCAATCTGGTACCGCTGATTAACCTTTGAATTCAAGATATAAAAAAATCGCTGTGATGACTGATACCCTCCCTAAAATATATTTTCGAAAATATTCTCCTCTCGTCCTCGTGATGCAAATAATATCTTTCTCGATCTCCTCCTCGTGTTCGTGGTTGCAAGAATTACCCATGTAGCATTGCCTTGCAAGCTGACTGAAAAATTAACCGGGACCACCGTGCGCGCCTAGTTTCTTCAAATCGGGATTGATTCGCATACTACACCAATATTTCTCATATTTCACACATTCTTTATCCATATACGCGGGGGAGACTATAATGCCTCCTCGGGTTTTGGCCTCTGGGCCAAAACCCTGCGGGGGCAATAACACAAGTTGGGTCTGTGTCTGTTGGCTTGTGCAGGAGAACTAACTCGTGATACGATCACCTGAAAAAAATTACTCGAACCCAAGCTTACAACCAAGACTACTAGTTCGCTATAGACACTAGACCACATGATAGGCGCTAGACTCTTGTAGACAAACAAATAATTATAAAAAAGAAATAAATCATGTGATACCATACACCTTGTTACCTTTAAGAACATTTCGCAACGCTGAGTACTTCACCGGAAATTAATAATATTAGCTGTTGTTTTTGGACCAGTTCCTTTGAGTTGCCTGTATCCGATACCGAACCCTTGACCTATCGCATGTGGGACGTGCTTGTCGACCTAAACTTGTATGTACAAACCATATGAGTTCCTCGTTAGCGCAAATTTATGCGGTACTGGATAAACCACAATGCATCCGTAAACACCAAAACAGTACAACCCGTACCAAAGATTCAACCAGTGTAAGAGCGTAAAAGGTCTTGCACAATCTACACTCATAACACAAGCAGGGTCTGTGTCTGTTGGCTTGTGCTAGGAGAACTAACTCGTGATACGATCACCTGAAAAAAAATTACTCGAACCCAAGCTTACAACCAAGACTACTAATTCGCCGTAGACACTAGACCACGTGACAGGCACTCGACTCTTGCAGACAAATAAATAATGTTGTTTGATTTTGTTTTGACAGAAAACAGGTGGAGGGAAGGGAATTATTAAGGGGGGAAGGGGTAGCTTAACACAGGATTTACGGTATCATGAATTTTATCTTGAGAAAGGAGAATTTGTTATTATAACTTATTATTATGTTTTAGTTTTAACGACGTCTTCATTTTATGACCCACCCTTCTGGGGATTGCATAATATTGACCCTCCTCCTTTGCCTGCTTGGGATAAAAGTAACTGACACAAACTGAAGGGACTTTTGAAGATTTTTGGAGCATTTCTTTGTTGGGAGGCCGCTGGATGGGTGGGCTATGATGCAGAAGGAAAAGTGTCAGTTTCTTGCAGAATCTTAATTGTACTTTCCATAAAAACTGGCAGGATGTTGTATGCGTCTGTGATGCAAGCAAATCCTGCTCCTACTATTTATACTTAGACCTCTGTTTTAGGTTTATTAAAGATAATTTAGAGAGTTAAGTTGTTAAATATTTCTGTTGAACTTGTTTTTAAATCACTCTGCATTTACTGAGCTATGACGGAAGCTGATTGCAAAACAATAAATTACATCGAAATTGCAATGTGTTATGTTAATACAGCTAACACACCAGAACTAAAAAGCAAAGTAATAACTTAAAGGCATTTGTTTCAAAATTAATATTTTGGTAGTAATATACAAATGATTGAGTTTTAAAAGTTGGGTCGACATTTTCACCACACATTTTCACCACACACCATAACACAGCCATTATTATTTTCTAAATCTATGCCGAACAGACAAACGGTCACCATCCGTCACGATAATGTCGGGCCGTCACGATCCGTCCCGATCGGGACGATCCGGCGACATTTTCACCACACATCGGAACACCGTAATCAATATTTTCTAAGTCCATCACGAACTGACAAACCGTCACCAAACGTCACCATCCGTCAAGGTAGTGACGGGTCGTCGCGATCCGTCCAGATCAGGACGATCCGCCGACATTTTCACCACAAACCATAACACAACCACGAATATTTTCTAAGTCTGTGCCGAACTGACAAACGGTCACCAAACTAAAACAGAGGGACGAGCCGCCACGATTCGTCACGGATCGACACCAGTTTGACGACCCGTTACGGTTCGGGTGTACTGGACAACCCTCCGGTGACCAAGCTTCTCTTTATCTTAGAGGACTGGATGCTGAGTCACAGGAAGTTCACTCAAATACAAGCTTTTAATTGTCCCTGGTTTCTTCAAGTAGTTCATAGGCTTTTTTTTTTTTTCACAACTATCATCAACTTGCAAAAAAAGCAGTGTCTGATAGCCCGAAGCTATTGGATTTCACAGTCGGGCAAGTGGACTCTGTCATTTACTTGCCCAACGGGCGGCTGAAGCGGTTTTTTAGGAACATTTTGGAGGACATAAAAATGACAGATTTAGAGCGAAACTTATTAGGTCTAGAGAGAATGATAGTTTTCTTTGCACGTCGTTACGTATGCCGTTTCCTACGCTTTGGACAGAAATGAGAAAACAAGCAATGGAAATGTAAGCATTTTTAAGGACATTCGACATTTGCGAACTTCCAATATCACTTAACATCCACAGAGAACTCAGCTCATAGACAACTTTTTCCTCAACTTTATGTTATTCTTTCAAATTCAAGTTCAAGTTTATTAGGGACTTGAAAACATACAAAGTAAAATAAGCACTGCTCACAGTTAGCTACAACTATTCGAGGCGAGCAGTGGTTTTGACGCATAATAAATTACAAAAATTCAACCTTACAGAATGAAAAAGTAACTTCCAATAACTAACAGGGAAAACAAGAGAAACGAAAATACAATAGCAAAAAAAAAAATGGGACTAAGGTGTACAATTAAAGAAACAAGGTTTACGATAAGAGGAAGGTGCCTACACGATTACTTAACAATATTTAGAGCAAAAAAGGAAAATTGCATTACTTTGAGTACTTAAGTTAGATTAAGAAGAAGTGCATATCAATTATTTACCTGTTTGTTGACGGGATCCCAAGTAATGTCTCGAAAAGCTACATTAGACTGACTTAGTTTCGGCATCACCCAAGAGCTAGTTTTGCCAGATTTCTAAAAACAGAAATAAACAATAAGTCAGCCATAAAAAATAAGACAAAACTAGAAATATGGAAAAGAAAATACCCCCTGGTAAATACGGCGACAGCCCGCCCCCTTAAAATATTCCCCCTCTTTGACAGTTCCCGCTCCCTAAAAGCTTGTTTAACGGACCTATCGTTTATTGTGTAAATCATCAAACTCTCAGAATGACAAACATCGGACAGAATATCTGTGTTATTCAATAACAAGAATTATATTTCGAAATTGGAGCTGAAATACCGAGTAACTTGCCTTCTTTCGCCATTTTTCCGAGCGTAGTTGAACGAAATCCACTGGGCATCGCGCCCATGGCTTTAAGCACATCTGTGGCACTCGTCTGAGAAGATAAAATTATTTATAAAATAACTAAGATAGTACGCACGCTCTGATTGGCCGAGAGGCGTGTTTGCATGAGAGTATGTAAACATGGTTGTCACGTCACGCTTTCTGTTTCCCCGGCACAATTTAAAACCATTTCAAAGCGGATAGTTCAACTCTCAAGTACAAATATTAAGGAATTTAAATGAAGAAAATTTTTCCAAGTTTTGATTTGGGGATTGACCATCTCTTTCCCTCACACCCGTGGAAAGAAAGCAAAAGAAAGAAGAACAACAGCCCTTTGCATGCCTCAATGTTAGTGAGCTAGACGACCTTGCCGAGGGAGCTCAAGCGAAGACAACAAAATCTTATGCAACAAAATACACAGTAAACGTTTTTCAAAATAATTTTTGTATTTAATTACTACAGTAAAATTCTCAAAATCACATTCTGTCTTTTGAAAAAGATGTGCAATAAAATTAAACGCCAACTAAGCTTATATGCTATAGTCTGCGAAGCGAAATCTGTTCAAATCAAATTTACACGGCCGATCGGTTGCCGTGTTTTGGCTGTCAAATGTTCAAGAAATCACCATTAAAACTTGGAAGAATGTACCAGACAGCTCACCAGACTGATGGATTTAATGCCCTTCGACTTAACTGCATTAACTCAAACTTGCCTGCTTGTGCTATGATTCCAAACCAGCAAAACTTCACAAGGCACGATGAGCGATTCAGCTTCTCAACCATCTTCCCGGGCTGCCAAATCGGGCAAGTTTGCGTCACTTTCAAGAGCGATCAAGTACAGTGGTTTCATCTTGAAGTTCTTTCCTTACAGAGTCGTAAATCTTTTAAACATTTCTTCTGTTTTCACTGAACTTATGGCATTTCTCCCAAAGATTTAGAAGGATTCAAAGCTGATATCGCTTTCACTTACACGGCGCTCGCTTGCTCGCTGGCGATTTTGCCACAAATTTTGATTTTTGTAACGCGAAATTTCATTGGTTCGTGCGTTATCAGATGCGCGTTTTGATTGGTTAGTTTGAAAGATGATTGTCTAGAGCGTGTATTGAGAAAAGCTTTTTGGATCAAGAAG
>JAHPZR010001219.1:2500-5000 GCA_019787425.1 Platygyra sinensis | reverse complement strand
TGGACGGTGCTCGTAAACACCTGAAAGGTCATCAAGATTTCCATGTCTTCGAGGACATTCCGAAGGACCTATATGAGCTACGGAAACTGCAAATGGGAAAATTTAAGGAAGCAAGAGGCAGAGGATACAAGGCGTATTTTAGCAAAGCAAACCCTGACAAACTTTATGTCAACGGTAAATATGTTGCTCCAGATCAGCCTTTGCAGTAATTCTGACTGGATTTGAATATCCTTTTGCGAAATATTGAATTTCTTTTATTTTACTATGTTAAAAAATATTTGACACCATTAATAAGGAGCTGGAATAGCCGATACTACGTACCAATTTCAATAGCTGGTATTTTAGAAGATCAAACTCCAATCTATAATGTCTTTTCCCAGATTTATTTTCGTTTTTTTCAATCGTATGCGTGTGTGTTTATTTGTACGATTGTATATATTTAATTTTGGCCATTCTGGTCTTGTGTTGTGTTGTGTTGTGTTGCATGTTTTGTTTCTGTGTTCATCCAATCTGCATATTTAAATCACTTTTAAACATTTCTCAAACTACTTCCATGGCGAAAATTTGTGTAGGCAGTGACAACTTTGACAATGCAGGGTAATTTTAATGTAATGACTTTAAATGTCAGAGGACTAAGGAACCCGGTGAAGAGGAGAAGTATTTTCTGTTTTCTTAAAGAT
Organism: Platygyra sinensis; assembly: GCA_019787425.1. Lineage (NCBI taxonomy): Eukaryota > Metazoa > Cnidaria > Anthozoa > Scleractinia > Merulinidae > Platygyra > Platygyra sinensis. The sequence continues at coordinate 4,320 of JAHPZR010001219.1, read as the reverse complement.
CAAAATTGCGAAGCTTATTTTCTCCAAGAAACGTATTCAGAAGCTCAGCGATGAATCTATTTGGAGAAGTGAATGGGGAGGTGTCATTTTCTTTTCGCATGGATCCACACATAGTAAAGGTGTTTGCATTCTGATGAATCCTTCATTAAAATCTGTGATTTAAATATGCGAAAGTGGAATGAACACAGAAACAAAACATGCAACACTAACACAACAGAACCCAAGCACCAGAGATGGCCAAAAATTAAATATATACAATCGTACAAAATAAACACACACACATACGATTGAAAAAAAACGAAAATAAATCTGGGAAAAGACATTATAGATTGGAGTTTGATCTTCTAAAATACCAGCTATTGAAATTGGTACGTAGTATCGGCTATTCCAGCTCCTTATTAATGGTGTCAAATATTTTTTAACATAGTAAAATAAAAGAAATTCAATATTTCGCAAAAGGATATTCAAATCCAGTCAGAATTACTGCAAAGGCTGATCTGGAGCAACATATTTACCGTTGACATAAAGTTTGTCAGGGTTTGCTTTGCTAAAATACGCCTTGTATCCTCTGCCTCTTGCTTCCTTAAATTTTCCCATTTGCAGTTTCCGTAGCTCATATAGGTCCTTCGGAATGTCCTCGAAGACATGGAAATCTTGATGACCTTTCAGGTGTTTACGAGCACCGTCCATTACGAGCTCTCGGTCGGAGTACCGAAGAAATCTTGCTATTATTGGGCGAGGTTTCAGAGAATTAGGCCTGCCTAAGCGGTGAATTCTCTGTAGTTCTATTTTCTCGCGGGGTCGTTCAATCTTAAGTTTCTCTTCCAGGAATTTGTACATAACTTCTCTAGTGTTCTCAAACGCGACTCCTTGTTGTGATCCCTCTTCCATGGTGCATTCGGTATTCTCTGGTATTCCGAAGAATTTTAGATTTTCTCTTCTGGAGTACGTCTCCATATACAAAAGCTGTTTCTTTAAATCGTTCACCTCATGCTCCAGTTTCCTGTTGTCACGTTGAAGGTCGCGGACATCATCTTCATTATATTGAAATCCTTCTTCGAGTTCCTCCACGTTCTTCTCTAACTTTGTTGTCCTGGACTTTAAAACATGGATTTCCGAGTCTAATTTGCTTACTGAATCTTCAATGCTGGCTACTTTCGCATGTACTTCCTTTAGTTGCAGCTCGATGACATCTAACTTTTCTAGCTTTTTCAAAATTGCTTCGATTTTAACACCTACGTTCTCCGCCATGTCAAGAGCTTCGAAAACTTTGTCGCTCTCGCCTCTCGATCGTTTTTCGTCCGGTGACTTTTTTGATCCTTTAAGAAATGGCGGTGAAGATAAAGGTCTATCCTTTCGCTTTGGTGGCATGAAAATTTTCAAATAATCTTTTAACGGCGACCAAAAGTAGGAGCTCGGCTAAAAGCGTCACTCAGCCGCCATGCCAGTCCCCAAAGTCAATCTTGTGTCGCTTTCCTCGCAGATATCGGGGAAAAGTGCTCTTCTCGTTTCAGTTATGCTAATGTTTGGTTCAAAAATTTTGTTGGACTTTTTTTTTGTGAATAATGCTCTTCTATAACTTAAGCCTCGTACTAAAACGGAAGAATATAGGTTTGTAAAAATGCTTCTGAGAAGCGAGAAGCTCGACGAAAAAAACCATTGAAGTTCAACTTGCCCTCAAACAGAAATTTGTATTTCTGTGATATTCCCTACTTTTAGTGGCTATGAACGCGATATTTGAGAATTGAATAAAAGAAAAAAACGATTATCCTAAATTTTCAAACGTGGACCACCTTAAACTAAGTTTAAGCTAGCCCTAG
>JAHPZR010001218.1:10000-52500 GCA_019787425.1 Platygyra sinensis | reverse complement strand
GTTACTGTGGCAACGGATTGACGCCAACACCAGGTAGTAACGCAATCTTCCTTTCAGTCACGCTGTACTGAATAGAGTGTAAACATGAGATGAAATAAACCGTGTGTCCCATGCCAAAACGTTCCGCAGTATTATTTGTTTCGTCAGCAACATGACAAAATGTGTGAATACGACAAAACGGGCAATGAATTGTTTGCGCAACACGATTTTTTGCCGCCGAAGGAGCTTCTGTTAAACCAGCTCCAAAAGCGAAAAAGTAACAAGCGAATTGCATGTAACCGTACCAAGCGCGAGGATCGTATGTCTTGACGGGTCCGTATCAAAAACACCAAGGGCCGATATTCTCCAAGTTCGGTCCCGAGCTTTGGTTTGTAGGAAATTTATTATGCGACTTGTCGGATCATTTAGCACACTGCCTGGTCCAATACTAGCATTGGAGCAATCTAATAGGCCATTTCCCAATTACCTCAGGCCTCGTTTTCGAAGCGAGTCTTGGTGCTCATCTTTTCATATGCAAAATCAGTTTTCATTCACATGAAAATGAGTTTAATTTGCGTGTGAAAGAAAATTGATTTGAATTTGAAAGGATGAGCACCAGACTCGCTTCGAAAAAGAGGCCTGAGGTAAGTCGGAAATGGCCTTAAGGTTGATTGGCCCTCTGAACTTATTTCGTCGTGTAATAAGTAGTAGATAAAATATGAGCGGGAGATCTGTATGGGCGTTTACAATGGCGAGCCGATAGGCGAGCCATTGTAAACGTTCATACAGATCTCACGCGAATATTTTATCCTACTTGGGAAATGAATACATTAAATTGAATGCAAAGTATTGTTATGGGATTCGTTCATTGGACATGCATGCCAGAATGCCATACACATCGGACGCAAATATTTTCACCTACTTGCGAAAGGAAAACAATAAATTGAATGCAAAGTATTGTTTTGTGACATGGATGCCAAAATGCTGTACGTCCCACAGGAGACAGTGCATGAGACAATAATAGAAATATTCTAAATTTTCAGTCACTGCCAAATCGCCAGTATGGCAACAGTTCGTTTTCGTCCGCCGAAAACTGAAAAGGAAGAAATTTTGTTATTGTCTGAAACCGTACCTAAAAACACCAAGTACAATACAAAATGGGCGGTGAACGTTTTTACTGCCTGGCAGAATACGAGAATGAACAAAAAAGCGCAGTTGGAAACATCTGGAGGCAACGGACTTGAGTCGACCAATGTCGAGGACTTGTCAGTCCCACTCGAGCACATGTCCGCCGACAGTTTAAACTTCTGGCTCTGCAAATTCATTTGTGAAGTTGCGAAGCAAACCGGGGAACGCTACCCTCCTAAGACGCTGTACCTACTTGTTTGCCGCATTAATCGCCATTTGGGAAACGTACAAGGAGAAAAGGCGTTTAACATAATGGAGAAAAGTGACAGGAGGTAAAACGACATTCTTTGAAGCAATATTTCATCGCATTAAATTCTATGATGAAAATATGTCCATTTTGTTATTCATTTTAATCAGTAGAGGTCTGTATCAAAAGTTAATGAATACTAATTAGCTGAGCAGGAGTTTGTATCAAAAGTTAATTCTACTGTTTAATAATTCATCAACCCCAGCCTTTCCCTGCTACCTATTCAATCCCTCCCCGAGCTTTCAGACAGTTGATTTGTTTTGGGGTTTACAGTTGTGTACATGTGATCTGAATATTGTGCTGGGATTGGTTTGCACGCTCATGAATAATTAATGAATTTTACAAGTACTGCTTATCGCCCGGATGGGCCTCCCGTTTAGACATGCCCACCGTACGAAATGCCAGTCGCAATCGTGAAATGGTTTTGGCCGGTAACAAGGAGTTGTAGAGTGGTTCCAGACCTCTTGGCAAGAGAAAAACCCAACTAATAGAATTTATTTTTCTTTTAGAAACAACAGTAAGGCCAACCAGAGAAACAACAGCAAGTAATTAATTCTCCTTCTTGTTTCTCCACACACACTGTATCCGTGTCTTGATGCAATAAATCATATCTATAGTGGTCATGCACTTAGCTATATAAGCACTAAGCTTGGCTACAGTTAACAGACATGCTACTGAAAAATGGAAACAAAATATTTCAAATAAACCTAACATAGTTAAAAATCCTTGACTCGCAACTCATTGGCTGCCTTTATCGGATGATCTTTTGAAACTTCGCGCAGAATGGAGGCTGTAAAAGACTTATTACCAGTTCTTGTTTTCCTTGTGTTGTGTCGTGTTTTATTGTGTTGTATTTTGTTTTGTTTTAGTGTTATGTTTTGCTGTGATGCGCTGTGTTGTGTTTTGTTTCGTTTTGAGTTGTATTGTGTTGTGCTGTGTTGTTTTGTTGTGTTGTGTCATGTCGTGTTATTTTGTTCTGTTGTCTTGTGTTGTCTTTTCTTGTGCTGTGTTTTGTTATGTTTCGTTTTACTGCCGTTTTGTTGTACCCAGCCTGTTGTATATTGACCGCGGTTTATGTGGAAGAGATGATTAAATACAGCAACTACAATTGTAGTTCGTCGTCAATCCAAGCTCGTTATATTTTAATTACTTTTTTTATTATTCCTAACAGCTTTTTCACGTTTGCCGACAAATCTTCCAACAAAAGGTAAGGCAATTAGTTTCAGTCCAATTCACGTCGCTATCAAAAAATTCTCGTTAAAACTAGGAATCATGCACTTAGACTTGTAGGAATCTAAGAGTCCTGATTGACGAAGAGATAGATACATATTCTTATGACGAGACTCTTTCCAGTAAATTCAGATCCAGCGCCCCTCAAACGCACGCACTGGCTATACAAACCGGTTTTACAGGAGGGCGGCATGCTTTCCTCTCATTCAAGAGCATCATACTTGCAAAAAATTTCGGACCTCTTTACTTTCGGACAGAAAAAGTGTCCTTAAATATAACCGCCCGAAATTTTTAAGCATCCGCCGAAAAACTTTTGAACAATTTCCAGGTTCGTAGTTTCCTCCACGGAGCGACCTTTTGTTGAGTCGGACACTGCTTGAGAGGCGCAACGGCTTGATAGTCTTGATACAATATGTGTTATTTTCTCGTCCGTGTATCTGTAAAAACTTGAGAGTAAAACTATGGCTTTCACAAATGTTGTTTCAGTTTAAATCGTGTTTTGTAGACGTTATCTTCCTTAAGCAAAGTGTTCGAAATGCTGGTCTGAAATTTGTCCGAAATGATATAAAATGTGTTGATCTGAAAATATTAATTAAACGCCCAAAATAAAACGTCCGAAATTTTTTGCAGGTAATATATGTATTGGTTTCTCGGTTCTCGATTCTAAATATCAAACTTCTCTCATATAGTCACAGTGTGTTGAGTAAACCGTGGAGAATATACCCCGTCAATCAACACTTTTTTTTCGTTTTTAAGAGCTGATCTTTTGGATAAACATCATACAGAGGTGCTGAGGTAGCAGGCAATCGAATACTGAAGCTCGTAGATTTACTTATAAATATGATAAATGATGGGAAAAAATTAGGGGACGAAATTGCGACTGTGATTACGAAGACTTAGTTTGGACGAGCTCAAAGAGCGCCTGTATACCCGGGCTGTATCTCCGTTGTACTTAAGACTTGATTCTCTCTTGCAGAATTCTCGCCCACACCACAGCGTCCTCCGCTAGTGACACCGCAACGTAAGTATGCGTGATTTTGACAATTTTAGCCGAATCTTACGTTTGCACAAATTGTAAAACGTAGTTATTAACGGCCTGTTATATTTAGTTTTGTTGCCGATACTAACTCAAAACCTTTTCTATCTTCTTCAACTTAAGTATCGTACAAGAGAGATTATCCTTTAAAGTGGGCCGAAAATGGGACACAGCTCAATCTGTTTTTGCGGATATCTGATTTTAACAAACTTGCCACTGAGAAAACTGACCATTGTTTACTACAGTTTATAGTTTTTACAAGATGTGAAAACTTTGAATGCGGCTTGCTGGAAGTTTTGAAATTCAAGCATCAAAAAGGCGCTTGAATTTCGAATTCTGAACTCAGTAAACTCTTGCCGAATTCGATCTTTTATATCTTCCGTAAAAGTGTCGAATCCAGGCAGGCGTTCGTTATCAGCAGAGTGTCTTCGTTTTCCAGTTTTTACAGCCCGTAAAAACTGCAAATTAAGAGACTTTGTGAAATCTTGATAAATCAAGGTGCTTTAAAAGATTTCTTATTGTCTAGATACCTTGAATCTAAATAAAGTTTTTCATTTTATTCCATTCAAGACTTCACTTCTAAACACAACCACGTTCCCAGGATCTCTCTGTCTCTCTCTCTCCGGGAGAGCGCGGGAAGTTGGGAGAGACCCTGAAAACGAGGTGTTTCTAAACACGTGAATTTTTTTGGTTCATTTCAGAGATCAAAGAAGTTTTACTTTCGTAGATGTTCTTCTATTTCTTTTCCAGTTCTTATAGCACGCATCTGATGCATCTTCTCCGTTCGCCGTTAATATATAGCAGTGTGCCAGATGCTGGTGACCGTTGGCGACGAAGGAGTTAAGGCTGGAATAAGTTCACTTTATCGCAGATAACTACTTTGGGGTGTATCTGTTTGCAGCTGGACTGCAGTGTGTGGTTTTTCCCATTTTTAATTCTCGCCCCACACTGTTAAAATCCATGCACCTAAATATTAAAGTTTTCCTTCTAAATTACCAATAGGAAGGCGTAGTGGGCTCAGGATTATTGAGCTTGATGCCGGATCGAGTGGTCCTGGGTTGAGCCCTGGCTGAGGACATTGAGTTATGTTCTTGGGCAAGACACTAAACTCTCACAGTGCTTCTTTTCACCCAGGTGTAAAAATGGGTACCGGCAAATTTAATACTGGGGGTAACTGTGCGATGTACTAGCATCCCATCCAGGGGGGAGTAGAAACACTCCTAATCACATCATGCTACAGAAACCGGGATAAGCTCCGGCCTGATGGGCTACTTGGCTCGTATGCTTATTTACGAATGACTGTTTCTTTGTTTTCTAGGAAGTTGGTGACCTTGTGAATCATGGCTGTTGGGATTCGCTTTCGGGTCGATTGAGATCGATAGCTTAGTGGTTACTCCCCCGACATCTAAATCAATTGACCCAGAGTTTGATCAAACTTTTTAAGTCACATAATATCCCATTCTTGTCCCCATAGCCCTTTTCGCTTCCCTTAGCCGGTGGGGCCTTGACACGAAAATTGATTCTCATGCCAATACCCTACCGGCTAAGAGAAGCGAAAAGGGCTATGGGGACGAGAATGATAATATCCGCATCAACCTCGGGGCCGGCTGGGGTAGGACCATCCAGGAGAAGACCCTGGTGCAATGGCCCTGATCACCAACCAACCGACCGACGATCCGACCAACCTGATTTTTAGTTCACCGTGTTCAGTCTCCCCTGCCCAGTAGCTCTTAGAGAGACTGCTGTACTGGAAACGCTCAATGCAGTCAACGACTAATCAACGACAGCCTAATCGACGACTGAACATTTTGTGGCCTTGCGACCATTCATCGATTACTCAATGATCATCGACATTAATCAAGTACTAAAAACCTGATTAGCCGCTGAATACCTCTTAAAGTGTATATGACACAAAAAAAATATTTTCTGCTTATTTGAAAGGCCTTTCAAAATACAGAAGAATGGCGTTTTTCTTTTTGAAATATCTTTTTTCGTTTTAGAGATATTGACGTTTTCCATTATGCAAATTAGATCAGTACTTGATGATGTCATAATACTGCAATTCAACTGTAAAGCCCTGGTCAAACGGCGCGTGATAGTCGATGATAGTTGATTCTCCCCTAACTATCATCAACTATCACCAACTATCATTCAAGTGGTCAAACGGCCAAAGAAGTTCGTGATAGTTGACGATAGTTCACCGGCAGTCGCGCAAGCAAAGTCACGAGAGCAGCAAGTTCCAAGCTCTTTCCGCGTAAAAATGTGAATACTAAATGGCCTCTCGTAAGACAAACTTGTAAAAGCCTGAAATTTTCGCGACGAAAGAGAGCGACAGCATGTTTTCTGACCGCTATCGGGCCAGTGATTACCAAAACAGCTGACCGAAAAACTATCATGGACTATCGTACGCGTGGTCAAACGAGAAAAACTATCATTGACTATCATGAAGAATTTGAACAAGCTCAAACTGAATGATAGTTGATGATAGTCAATGATAGTTAACAAATTAAGAAGCCTAAGCCGTGTATTACACTATGATAAAACACGATGGTCATTTGAGAACACGAGAAAAATGTAGAAAACACGAGCCGCAGGCGAGTGTTTTCTCCATTTCTCGAGTGTTCTCAAATGACCGGAGTGTTTTATCATAGTGTAATACACGGCTTAGGCTTCTTAATTTGCTTTAAAATACAGATTTTACGCGCGCAAAACAATAAAACACGCTTTTTCTATGTTTTATACTCTGATAAAACATAGGTTTTTGACCAATCAAAGCGCGCGCAGGGTCCTATCTATATTTTAATTAAGGTGGCTCAAAACAGTTTCCAACACTTTCCAATACGTTGATTTTGATGGGCCATTATTACCACTCTTTATCAGTTGATGCCACAATCATGGTATCAAAAAACTGCCCAATCATTGGTGAACACGTTGGTATTTTTTCGTGACACAATAGGTTACCATAGCAATACTATACTTCGCTAAAAACACCCTTAATTTCAATTTCGCTTATATTTCAAAAACGGCACGGTGAATTGTTTTTATATTAACAAGATTTGATAAGCATGATTAGGCGCAACTTTTGGCAAAGTTTCAGGAATGCAATAATGAATTGACTATTGGAAAGTTGAACCCACAAGTCGTTCCAATAAAACGGCTTATGGGTTTAATGTTCCTGAAAAATCAATTTTATATGGATTTTTAAAACGATTAGCGAGTTCAGTATTCAAATAATTGATTCATTGCTGCGGCATTCTTGAAACAACTAGCGGTTTCAATATTCAAAAATCAATTCGTTTAATCTTGAGGGATACGCTTCACTTGGTTTGACTGTAAAAAAAACGCTTAGTGTAGAGAGGTGATTGAAAACAAGTGTTGTCGAAAAAATTTTGCTCAGTAATTTTGGCTAAGACGAAAACGGATACTTTTAAAAACTCATTAATGTCGTTTCTTGAGGGTTTCTCTTTCATAAACCACTAACAACTACTTTCTATACCTTGCAAATTGTCACGATTTAATTAGTTCTTTCTATTGTTTGTATGCAGACAGACCAGCGCCACATTATCAGCAGCGGAGTGAACCCAACCAACCAACCACTGATACTTACCTTCTGACCAACTAATCAACTTGCAAATTACTGTTACGATTAATTCTTTCTATTGTCTGTAGTTATAACAACGATATATCTTCACACAATAGCTACAGAAAATCAACATTTATTACCAGCAGAGTGCTTCAGCGGATCATACGCATATATCAGCGTGCAAACAGTGTTCCCAAGCTCTGAGGAGGAGTCTCATACCAAAGGTAAGTTTCATCTTGATTCTACTCGAGTGTGGTGGGTAGCTCATTCAGCTCGCACCTGGTTTTTACATGTAATTAGTTTTCAATGAAGTAACATGATACATGTATGCACGATACAAAGTTTACTGACCAAAGATTCGTTTTAGAATGCACTCGTTTCCGGGATGGTCTTGACTTCTGTATTTCTCCTGAGCTTTCGATGTTAAGGCTATTTAATAAAGGTATTCATTGCATGAAATATAGGATCAGATGGGAAAATAAAAATTTTGATGATATGGGCACTTAAGTAAGAATTTACTCTCTTTAGACTGTTACCAGCACTAGTACAGTTCGTTTTGCTAATGTTCGTCAGATGGGATTGACGAACCTAATCATGGTGCGCGGAGTTGGTGTTGGTCCTGAATTCGAAGTACTAGAAGAGAGGCTATAGGCTATTCGATTTGAAACGTGAATTGTCGCAAATAAACTAGTAAATAAACTTTAGTATTGGTAGAGCAGACTGTTACGTGACTTATTAAAAATGAAACGAGGAAAAAACAACACTTGACAAGTACGCTTGACTCTTTCAGTTTATAACAATATGCTTGAGATCTAAGCTTCACTTATTCATATTAGTCTGAATTTCAGCCGTCTCTTCCCTTTATCCCGAGTGGGGCGCCCCACTCGGGGTAAAGGGAAGAGACGGCTGAAATTCAGACTATTATTCATGTCTGCTCCTCAGGATTATGTCTCTAGTACAGACAACTATTTATCGACCTCCCACCCAACTCTTTTAGATAATTTCGTGTCTTCAGTCCGGCCGTTATCTTCTTTAATTGTTAGCCTGCAAGCAGTAAGAATGGGCCGATACCGAAACCAAGGTCAGGTTGGAAAATATCGAAACTACCGGATCTAGTGAGAAATATCGGTTCTTTCGATGCTTCTAGAATTCTCGGTTTCCACCTGTCATGTGATAAAAACTAAAAATCGTAACCATTCAATGAATTAAGTCAAGAATCTAGGATACGATAGAGGATTGATATATAAACAACCTCGCCAAGAATCAGTGTTGTGCTCTTTTTCATTCGCGCCTAATGTGTCACCCAAATTTATAGAGCTTTGTATGGAAACGCCATGTTTGTGCCCTTCGGAGGGACACAAACATGGCGGCCGTTAAGTAACTGAAACTTTTGCTATTGAAACGAAAAAGTAGTGCTCCACAGATCTGGCACATTGACATAAATGCTTCTTCTAGTGCAAGCACTGTTTAGTTAGCAACAACTAAAGCGATAATTCATCTTTTAACCTACGCGACAGCCTTCTCGGGCCCGGGGGGACTTGCATATGAAAGGGTGGGATCCTTGTCGGAAATTTTGATCTGGGCGGGGTCCCCGCTCTTTCATATGCGAGTCCCCCCCGGGTTCTCGGAATGTCATTTCCATGTCACGCAACGCAAAAGCTTGGAAATTCAAACGTGCTCAATCACAATAAGAACCCTGTCGAGCTAAAACACTGTGAAACGTCAAGTTCCTATAGGGTCTCTTATCTGATGAAACTAGAACCCCAGAAGGAAAAGCAATATTTAATTTTGGAATATGACTAATCGTCACATGAAAACCAAGAATAATATAATCTTTCCCATGCATGACGGTTTCCCAAGTTGCCCAAATTTTTACATAACAATCGATCACAAACATTTTTAAAAGACCATGCACGTTGTCTTTTAGAAACTTTTACTTTTCAAATCGCTGACACTATCTCTTTGCAATTCTTGACATTTGGTATCAAAAGAGCACAAGAGGAGAAAATTGCATGTTTGCATCCTATGGAATTTCGAAACGGCAGCAATCGCCATAAAGCACGCTTCTTCAGTAAAGACGTAAATGAAATATCGGCAATGCTTAAAATGCTTACAAAAATTAAGCTTTTGTCTCGGTGACAATGTAAGACAAGAAAAAAAGAATGGGTGCTAAGAAAACGTCGACTCCCACTATGTTTAAGTGTTTTAATAGCCTCACCGTATTGTAAATTGATTACTGGTATTGTTATCCTCTGTTTTTAGTGATAATGTAATTTCTCGAGACAAATGCAAACGTTTTAAAAACTCTTTGCCTACATTTCTATTGCTTTATCGACTGAGCAGGCTCTCGATCTCGTATCGTTCGCTAGACTAGATCGCTGCTAGCTGCTCGAGCAAAGGCGAGGCCGTGTCGAGAGACGCGCGCGTCGATAAGCGAAGCGAGCCGGCGAGGGGCCTGGAGCGAAAAATGAGAGCGTCTCTCGCGGATCTCGGCGACTCGCTTCGCTCGCTGATTCGTCTTTTACAGCTGCCGCAGCGTATATTAAGCAAAGTGTATGAGCCTACTTGTAGGCTATTTAATTGTAAGACCACCAGCAGTTGAAGCGGTCCAGTGAAAAGCCAATCATTTATAGGATACTTTTTGGTATTGAGCGTTAGTATTTTTTCCTTCCAGTATGAAAATATATGATTCGGTGATACATAATACATAATATGGTAATACCATGCATGGCTTTATTTATCATCTGTCCACATGCAACGCACGAGGAGGCCTCCAGTGTTTTGTCTAGCTAACAATTTTGTAATTCACGCTGAATATTTATAATTAACCTTTCCTTCTGCCGTCCGTAAGCCTTGTAATCAGTGAAACACGAGTGGTAAATTCCTCGTTGTGTGGCCCTCTGAGCTCTACATTCGAAAGTTTTCATCTATAATTTATGCCACGAGTCGCAAAATAGCCACCTGTCATATAATTTCGATCCCAGATCTCCACGGCCAGCAAGGGATTACGCAAATGATTTACTTTGTAATTCACAGTTTTGTCTAGCTTCACAATTTAGCTCAATGAATATGAATATCTTACCTTTTGTCCAACCTTCGCCTAGTCTAATTATTAATGAAAGGCAAGTGTTTTTAACTCTTCACTTTGCGCAGCCTGCGAGCAGAGTCTCCTTCGATCTTCCAAGACAAATCGGGCAGAGGAAGTGGAGGGTTTAATTTGTCTAGGAAGATCGAAGAAGACTCTGTTTGGAGGGTAATCTGAGCGGTCCTCTGCAGCTGAAAATTTTACCATTAACTTATTCCACGAGTGTTAAATAACAAACCGTCACAACCGGCCAGCCACCAGTTACTGATGGACAGTTAATTGATCCAGCATTTACATTTCATGGATGAAAAAAAAACTGTCTGTCACAAATGTCACAACAATGGCATTCTATATTATATGGATTCGGACAGCTTTGGAAAGTTTATCAGCGCTAATGAACAAAAACATAAATATTACTTGAGAAGCATTGAGAACCGAGCAGCTGTTCGAATTTCAGTGCTGAGTAGGGAGAGGGGGTGGGGTGGGGGGTGAGTAGGCAGGTGCAAAGTTCCACTTTTAAACTCTCAAGCTCAGCTCAGAGCTCAGCTGGAAGTCGTCGTGGTCCTTGTTAACCAGTTCTTAATCCTTTGGACAGCTGATTCGTCTCAGGCCTCTTCCAAACATTGTGCTATAGCTACTGCTGAAATCATAGCCTGCTACATCAGCTGCAGTTGCTTTCTAGCGTTTAAAATGGTCCTCTGCAAAGCAAACTTCTGATCTTCATTCCTCGCGACTGAATTAAGTTCGACGTTTGAAACCACTGCCGTTCTTTTGTCCTACCATTGCCGTGCCCAGTAGCAGCAGGGAAACAGGAAAAACGAGGGCAACGCGCATTCGAGTACTCGCCTGAAATCCAGGCACGCGCGCGACAGATGACTGGTATTTCAGGTTAACCGAGCACGTGTCGAGCACGAGCAAGAAACGGAGTTACCCATGATACCTTGACCACTTGTCAGCCTTTTCTTAGCGCCGCGTTGGCGTTATTAATGACGATGAGCGACACGATCACGTGACGGGATGTAGGAAAGCCGAAGGCTGTGGGGACCAGTGTGGAATCACGCTTCAGTGCTTTTGTTTCAAAATCCTCGCTTGTTCTTTGAGAATATTTTATTTCGTTCTAATCTTGTTGTATTTTTTCCCGTTTTCTCTTTAACTCATAGTACAACTCCTTATTGAGAAATATTAAGATCAGGAACCGGGAATCAGGATTACTTTTGCAGTTATCAGAAGTTTATTTCGCCCGAGTCTTGAAGTCGGCTTTCGTTGCGTCACGTCATTTGACTTTTTCCACAGTATCTTAAACGCACGTACCGGCCTTTTAGCCATACATCTTATCGGTGAATTCTTCAGAAACCCAGCACAGTGAAATGAAACGTGACTTAGAAACATGACTAAGCTTCCAAATATGCTAAGGCGGGATTAGAGGTAATGGACTGACGCCTTTCCTAAAGTTGTCAAAAACTGAAAAACAAACATATTGAAATACAATGGAATCCGGATTTCTAGAACTCTCAGTTTTTGACAGTTCTTCGAACTTCCCGATAACCTGAAACAAAAGTCGCTTCCCTGTCTTCAGTGGGACTTTGATTTTATCCGCGATCTCCTCACATCTCCGCTTTTTCGAAACGATTTTCGAGGTTTGAAAAATTGAAATCCACTGTAAAAACAATTACAGTGTGTAATCAGGAGAAATTATAACGTTTTGATTGCTGAAATGAAAATTATAACAACATGCATTTGTTAACACCCATAATTAACCTTATCACGAGCTTGCATGGCATCGCTCTTGAATGTTTCCGGTGTTTCTGACGGGCTCTCAGGTAGAGTAAACTGCTCTTTGTCATCTGTATTTTAAGATATGACTGGGAAGTTCTGCGGAATTTCAAGTATGCTTTAGGTTGGTATAAAAGCGCATGGTTCAAGGTTCGGGAATCTTCCTACAATCTTGGACAATATAAATGGAACATCTGGACCACCCTCCCCCCAATGATGCCAAAATGGCGCGTTTTTTGTTCCTTCGCGCCTTTATCATTGCTTTGGGGGGATGGGGGATAATTGTTCCATTTTTTAATTTCCAAGATTGTAGCCTACGTAGCTTGGTGGTTTTTAAGCAATTTGAGCGAACTACAATTTTGGACAAAATTAAGACCACCCCTACTCCCCATGTCAATGGTGGAGAAAATGGCACGCTTTGGTGGAGCACGAGTTCATCATTGATTCGAGGCGGGGAGGGGTGGTTTTATTTCTCATTTTATTCTGTCCGAGATTGCAATCTTGGACAAAAATAAATGAGAAATCAAAGACCACCCCTCCCCATTTCAATGATGGAAAGAATGGCGCGCTTTGGATGGAGTGCTAGCCTGTTCCAGGCTCTCTGTTAGTGAGGAAGATCGAAAAAGCGAGCGGGCGACTAGCAGGATCAGCGTCTATTGGAGCGCGAGTCCATCACTGATTCGGGGGTGGGGAGGAGGTGGTTTTATTTCTCATTTTATTTTGTCCAAGATTGTAGGAAAACCGGGAAGCCAAGATAACGAGCCTTATTTAAAGCCGTGAGGAGCCTGGGCGAGAGACAATTTACGGCTCCGCCGCTCGTTTAGACTACTTCTTTCGCCACCTTTCGCTTAGTGCGTCGTGCGTGACCCGTAAGAGAACCGCGAAAAAAAAAGCCGCGCGAAACCCAGGATTTTGCGCGACTATTTTTCTCTCGCGTCACTCACGACGGACTAAGCGAAAGAGGGACTACTCGTATACCGCTCGTTTTGTGCGTTTGCGTTCAAATTGCTTAAACCGCCACGCTACGTAGGCTGGAATCTTCCGTAGTGTGGAGCGCCAATGGCTGAAAAGCAAAGACCAGACTCGAGGAGAGTTGGGGCGGAGTTTATAAATCTAACTGAATACACTCATGGTGGTAACCAATAATTATGGAGTATATATACAGGAGGGGGGATGGGAGGAACAGAATAGGGAGGAGGGAGAACAATGGCCCAAAAAAAGTTGGGAGGAGGGAGAAATAGGGGGAAAAAGTAGGGAGGAGGGAGAAAAAGAAACGTAACCGTTTAGGGAGGAGGGAGAAATTGGCTCAAAAAGTATGGAGGAGGGAGAAATTGGCTCAGAAAGTAGGGAGAAGGGAGATTTACCCCCTGTTCCCCCCCCCCCCCCCCTCATACAGGTTATACAGGTTAGTAGCTGGCTTGGGTTCGCGCTGTCCTGGCTTTGAAGTATCACAGGAAATAACAAACAAACTGTGGTTATTTCTATGGCCAAAGAAAAAGAGTTTTCAATTACTTAAAATTTCGAGGATTATCTACCCCCGCCCCCCCAACACACACAAATACAAGGCCACCCAAGTGATTATAAATTGTTTGATCGCTGGAAACCGGTAAAAAAATGTCAATTAATGATGCTCTTCTATTTTAGGAGATAATGGCCAATCATTTTCTCTTGTGGCCAGTTTTCTGCTTTGTAAACTTTCATTTTTTCTTTCTCCTGCTTTATTTGCCGATTAATTCTTTTCGTTAATAATGCGCAAGCTCTGTGAAGAATTTCCCAATTCATTTCTGCATACACTTGTTCAGCCGTAAGCGCACAATATAAAGCTACCATAGGTTTTTATGGGAATTTTTTCTGGAGATGGCAGTGGTTGCCATTCATTGCTCCTTGACTTTCGATATGAATTGTTCCAAGTGGATTTACATTGCCTTATATGAGAGGAACGGGTTAGAGCAATAGTACACTCACAGTACCCCAGTACTTCTGTTCACATATAGGTACCGGTGAATTAAATACTTGACGTTAAGTATGCACGCAATGGACAAATGGATCACAGCCCATGCGGAACAGAAATTGCCCTCATCGCTTTATGCTGTTGACGGCTGGAAGTAATCTCCAGTCTGATGGTAGGCTACCAGGCTTGAATGCAGACTTAAAGCCTGTATAAAACAGGCAGTTTAGCAGAGCAGAGCAAAAATCGCGACACACGCATCTGAGAGTGCTTCACTTGATTGCGCGCGATAAAACCCCTAACTCGCCAAAGATAATTAATATAAGACCTTATTAATTAGCCGTTTGAAGTGGGTTTCGTGAAACAACAAGGCAACAGACCTAATCGGAACGGAAATACAAATAAAGACCAGATTTATTGATGGCCAGTATTTGCATGCTCCACTGGAGTAGTATTTCAAATGACCACCTTTAATGAGTACTGGGGGATAGAAGTCGTGTACCGTAGTCGCCATAAGAGCCATTTGCGGTATTTAGGCGGTTCTATTTTCGAGCATAAAAACCGCCACCTATGTAGGGTATTTAAAGCTAAACTACAGTTGTAATTGTTCACGTACCTAACATTCCGAGTATACAATTTTTTCATTGACTTATATGTGATATTAATTTCAAGACGTATTTGGCGCCATTTAATAGGCGGGAGAAGGAAGCTTGGCGGGAACGGGACCACATGTCACGATATTTAAAACTCATATTTCTGATGCACAAGATTACCAAGAAAGCCTTAAAATAATTGTTTACTCAGGAACAAAATCACGAATGAATTAATAATAAAGCGAAAGTGGTCTACGATGCGATGATCGTGACGATGGAAGCCGTGACACTCGATCTTTCAATGTATATTGTCCGTCACAGGACGAAATGTTTATATCAAGGTGAACAGACCATGCGCAAATCACAAACAATCGAGTTCGAGTTGTATTCATGCAAGTGAGTACTATAGAACTGAGATAATCCGGTACTATTGGCCAATTTTCTCGAGAATCGTGATAAACGGTGCGCCATAATCACGCTAAACTCCTCCACAACAGGGTATTCTAGTCAATCATCTAGCCCCAGATCTAGCTCAGTGGAAGGCTGGGCTTTTCCTCGCAAGCTACCAACATTCCGGCGCGCGCCGAAAAAAAAAACTCGCATTATGTTAGTGATAACTATTACAAGTTTATCTAGAAAATCTGCTCTGCTCAGCACGAATTCAACATTGCGTTGTCGAGGGCATCAGTTTTGACCGTTCACATATTGCGGCAGATGAAATGAAAAAAAAGTCACGATTTGTATTGAACAATGAACCATTTTGTTTCACCCCTGAAAAAGTTACGCAAATCCCGTATAAATCTGTGGAAACCTTTTTTACTCATTCAGATAGGTAAATCTTGGGAACTGCTCGTTTAATTATTAATAGCGACTTATCTTTTCGAGCTAAATATTAGCGTGACTTCAAAGAAGTGAACTTTGGACTGAGACACAGATTTGTATTTCATCATTATTTTGATATGTTAGGTCCGGAGCCATGGACTCTCGGTAAGGTGTAAAGTTATGTTGTATGTGAAATGCTTGCCTGGATGAGCTCCGTCGTTTAAACTCTGTCCACATTTGCCCACGTTTTTATTGCTAACGCGCAACGGTCAACCGGAGCAGGGTTTTATCGTAATCCAATACCACTACAAGTCATTTTTGGATTTGGAATATCAGGATCTCAAGCGAGGTCAAAGATCGATATATCGCTTACAAATGTTTGAGGAATGAAAGAAGGACAAGTTCTGATGCAAATTTGACGCTGATTAACATAAGTTGATTACTGACGGACACCCGCATTCAAGCGACCGTTTTTAAAATATTTTATATATTCGCCGAAACGAATGATCGACAGAAAAACTTTATCAACCATGCGTGTCGCCATTAAAATTTATTTCCAACCATGAAAACCGTTTTACAAGGAGGATAATTTTATACTAAGTAGGCAACGATGTCCTCGGCAAACTACATTATGATGTATTTTAAAATTTTAAGGTGTATCACCTTGCCAATGGCCGGTCTCCAATGGTCAATCAAAATCTTAGCCAATCACAGTCGTCATGCCGGCGTTGAAATACAAACATTAACCTCTGTTCGTGACTAGCCGAATGGTTGCTATGAGCAAAAACTAACTTCCTCTTCTTTAATTCATCACAAACGACAGTATAAACACAGGTTGTGTTTTTATTTCTGGCACATGAAACGGCAAACCCGAAGCTGATATCAAAGTTCATATCAACAACAACAATTATTACACAGCGTGCCTCTTCGTAATCCGCTGGCTCGCGCGCGCTGCCACGCGCTTGAATGGATTCCAATCCACTTACGTAAGCAGCTAAATGATCACGTGGAAGTCACATGCTTTTTGGCTTCAGACAAATAGCAAGGAGGTTACTTTTCGCAGTCTCTCGTTCGAAGGCGTTGGTGCTGTGTCGTTCTTGTCTGTATAAAAGCAATTTGTACGCTTGATCTTCGTCGTTCTAAAATCTTAACTCTATAAGGTGAGTTATTGTAACGCTTAAAAACACCTTTTTTTAATTTTATGTGCGAACAAAGAAAGTAAGTAATGATTGTACAGCGCTTTATTTTAGCATGCAACATTGATATAATCGAACATGGTTTGCTCACGCGGGCACGCCTTTCGAATCTAATATTTTTTACGAGAGTTCGTTCCGATTGACTGGTGATTTTCTATTTGCCTTTCACTGCTGTTATGACCTTGACTCGCTTCGGAGGCCGAAGGGTTGAAACCAACTACCTTTAGTTTAACCATGGTGCGTTTAGTCTTGTTACAACTCATCAGAAATTATAATGCTGCTGGGCGCGCCGCCATTTTATGACATGTCTTGAGGATATTCGCTCGTTTCATGAAGATTGTACGATTATAGCGAGACCGGTCATGCTTTAAGCAAACCAGAAACACCAAGGTAAAGAAAAGCAAAGCAAATTTTATCTAAATAGCCAAGCCGGTTCGAAAACTGTTGTCCCTACGTAGATGTTTCGAAATCGATCGGCATGGTTTTCGAAACGTGTTTGGTCTGTGTGAACCGAAGCGAACATACAACGATGTAGCTAAAAGAAGGATGGGAATAATTATTGAAAAAGTTTACTACAATAGTGGCTATTCAACCGAGAAAAAGGCTGCTTTCTTCTTATCAATTGCTTCGAGGTGATATTTTGCTCGTTCGCTCAAGCGCGAAATGGTTGCCTTGCGTGTAATGAACGAGGCCATTCTATTTACGAGCGCCGTGAAGCTGGCGTGGCAGAAACAACACCCACGACTCGCGCCGTTGCAATTTCGTAAAAGCCAGTCTATTCAGAATATATTAATTCACAATCGTACAGTATTTGGAACTTTATTCTGTTGTAACTTGCTTTAAATTAGTCCGTGCCAAATTGAAGTTCGTTATTTTCTGTGGACAATTAGGCCGCTAAATATTGATCGGTTCGAATCGTGCTGTGTGTGTTGTAACTGGCTTTTGTAATAAGGCACTGTTAAATCCCGGTTGCAAATATTTCACTGTCTAGGTTCATGGCGTCTCTTTATGAGCGCGATCCACCTAATGGGATCGCCAGTGGTGGTGATTGTGTTAAATAGCCGAACCAACTGAAAAGCCCTGTTGAAGGGAGTCGCAATAAAAGTATGTATGTATGTATGTATGTATGTATGTATGTAACCAACCGAGCCAAAACGCGCTTACAGGTTATTGACAATGTTAGTTTTATAGCCTCGGGCGAAATATAAAACCAAGTAAAGCACATGTTGTTCAATAACCTGCACCTTCAAGAGAAATTCTGAGTCACTTTTCTATTAGCGAGGACATAGGTTTTCAATTAGCGAAGACATAGGCCGACTAAATCGCCGGTGAAACCGGGAAGCGTTAGGGGTTGTAACAGCGCGTGGTTTTAGTTTTGAAACTTTTCCCGTTCTATTGATATTTTGGTGCGGATGTTACGCTTTCTGCGACATAGTATTTCGAAGCTGTTTATCTCTTATAATATTTTTACCCCGAGATCGCTAAATATTTCGCGTTTCAATTATTGGAATAGCAAGTATATATCTTTACATCTATCTGTTCTTTATCAATGCCTGTTCTTCCGTTGAAGCGAAGGTAATTTTGTAAGGTGATCTCGAGCTATGCATCTTGAAAGCTTTGAATATTTAAAATAGCCCCTTCGCCCCATTTGTTGCCGGTCGCAAGAATGAAATCACAAAAGCATTTTCGTTTTCCTTTAAAAATAAGTCGAGATGTATGGCAATCTTGTGTTGACTTCTCACGAAGTCACTTTAACCAACAGGCTTTACGATGGAAATTAGAGTTGTCATTTGGAGCGCAGCTCTAGTATTTAAAATAATTCTCAGTTCTTGGCGGATTTAAACTGCTTCCTTGTATACTGTCAGTGTCTGTTAAACCGAAACAGGAAGATTTTAGAAGGGAGGTTCCCTTGTTACTCGAGTGCGCGATTCGCTGCGTGCCCAGCGCGAAAAGGCATATTTATTAAAGCCTTCTCAACGCCAGGAATATTTTGCCAGCTGAACCGTCACTTAGACTACTGTTTAGATTCTCGGGGAACAAATATAGTTT
Source organism: Platygyra sinensis (assembly GCA_019787425.1). Taxonomy (NCBI): domain Eukaryota; kingdom Metazoa; phylum Cnidaria; class Anthozoa; order Scleractinia; family Merulinidae; genus Platygyra; species Platygyra sinensis. Next base: position 33,771 of record JAHPZR010001218.1, on the reverse strand, counting down.
TTAAACGTTAAAATATTTATGTCGAAACGTCAGTTTTGCAAGAGGATGGAGGGAGACGCGCTGAGGCCTGTAGTCGTAAAAGCAATTGTGATTTGATTTGAAATGCGTTTTCTGTTTTCGTTTTGTTTTTCGGGTCGCACAATATTATTGTAATGTGTGTTTGTGAATGCAATAAATAAGTAATAACCTCTCGGGTCTGGTTAAAGATACCGCGAAAATGAGTAAACGGAAACGGAGGCCATCGAATGAAAATGCGATGAGAAAAAAATACGGTTTTATTCTCGTCGACTTTTGCTGTGTAGTGGTTTGTTTTTCCTCGACTCTTTGTTCGCTTGTTCTAAAGAGTAAACATTCCAAAAATGTTCAGGGCCGAAAGTGTTAATATCTGCATATTGCATAGCCTAGAAACATGCTCGATCAATTGCGGTCAGATGTTTCTGGTATCGACGCCCACGAAAAGCTGCTGTTAGATTTCAAGAGTCTTGGCGACAATAGATCAACTTTATTTTCATCGATTTGTTAATCCCACTTTTTTTTGTCCTCCAAGGTTTGTTTGTAAACTTGAGAAGACTGTCACGAGTTCTGTTTAGTATTTGTAAACCGGTTAATCAGAGTGAATTTCAGGTAACGAGGTTCGAGAAATCGGATACCTGTGTTTGCGCAAAGAACTCTGGGATTCTCATGGGGCAACACAAGTCCCTTGAAGGAAATATATCGCAAAAAGTTCTTGAAACATTCAGAAAACAATTTTAGAGAGAAATCAATGCTTTGTTTCCATAGTTTCATCTCTAAATTGATTTGGGCAGTGTGGATAGGTGGAAAATGTAATTTGTTTTTGATTAACTGTGAAATATGTGATAAAAACTACTGATAAGCTCCCTCACTCATGTGTGACACTTACTATGAAATTTACGTTCCATAATGGTTTGAAATAATTAAAAAATTAGGTAAAAATCAAGAGGAAATAATCCAAAAAAGCCTTTAAAGTTGCATACAGGCTACCTTTGGCTTATTCTGAAGCTCAGTTGTACAAATAATTTAATTGGAAATAAGCCCAGTTGCAATCATTGTGCTGTGTGGGTTGTTAAAATAATTATTCAGACTATGGCACTGATGCTGTGTGGCCGGCCATTGTGTTACTTAAAATGGTTGTTTGCTTTTACAAGCATGTCTGTAGGTGATTTTGCTTTCCTCCAACAGATCAAGAGCGGGCTCCTTGAATATCTCTCTGAGTATTAGTATTTAATATTCCATTTGTCTCACGGCTCGAAATTAAAGAAATCGTTAGGTTGCCTTTTGGTGAGTAACTGAAGAAACATAGTTGCCAGATGGAAGTTTTAAGTTGCCAGTTTGTAATTGTATAATCAAAATAATGGTTGGGTTCTGCTTGTTGAAAGTGTTGTCTGGTATGGCTTGGGAAACATTCATACAACCAGTATTTTTTTGACTTATCCATTTCTTTTTAACAATGTAACACTTTTCATTTCGCGCAATGGCGCCCAACTTAAATGTTTCGCCGAAAACAGAGAATTACCTATATTTTAGCATAAAAAATGCTGGCTTCGTTTTCGCAGTAGAAACAAACGACTTCTCAGTTTTTGCGTACAATTTCTACAGTTTTAATAAATATATGGTGGTTGAATTAAGCTTTGTTCAGAGAAGCTAAAAAATGGTCGCAGAAATTTGCTTAACTTACGAAATAAACACAGCGTTTTCGTTCCCAACACGGCTATTTTTATCCTGGAAAGAAATTTGATCAGGACAGATTTTGATCACGTGCTAAGCAACAACTTCTGAGCCGTGAGCGCACGTCACGCAATCAACAAAACAACGCTATAAATTGTAATCTTCGCCAAGCTTCATCTAAACACTTGATGACCTTTGAGCCTAAAGCTTACCTTTTCTTCTCGAAACTGTAGCTAATTGTCATTGTTCAGCGGTTTTTTTTGCAAAATTCTGCGGCTTCTGTGTGGTTCCAGGGAGAGAAACTCTAATAGGATCACGGAAAATATTGCGAACAGGAGTCCATAAAGTTTAGAGGGAACGTGGCTTTTTTATGGGATTTGGCCCATTCTTTTACGATGAACGCAAAGCAGGACAAGATGTTTGTTTTAACTTTAATGCTTTATTCAGGTCGCCAAACTGGCGACTACCGTATTTACCCGTGTATAATGCGCACTTTTTTTCCCCAAAATGAACACCTAAATACGAGATGCGTGTTATACATGGAATCCTTTGTTTAGGCCCACACGACATTAGAATAACAAAGACACTGAAACGTTCAATGTAATTGGTCTTTAATTTGAAGGTAAACTAACCTGCCAATGACATGTTAACAATTTGGATCCTTGAATAAATTTAACTAAGTATTTAAGCGAATAGCTGATTGACAAAACAGTCACTTTAATCTTGAGCAATCAAACGTAAACATGGCTACAAAACTCACCGGAACAAAGCGTCAAAGTTACACAGTGTCTGATAAGTTACGAATCGTCAATTTCGCCGAACAGCATGGAAATCGCGCTGCTGAAAGAGAGTTCGGAGTATCTGAAAGTAACGTTCGCTTGTGGTGAAAGACCAAGGAAAACTTGGAAAAGATGCCTCGGTTGAAACGAGCGAATCGTGGCAAAAAAGCTGCATGGCCAGAACTTGAGATTGATCTCCTTGAATGGATCACGGAGAAACGGAACAATGGTCTCGCCATTTTACCAGGGTTGGATGGACGGTGAAGAAATGAAAACATGGATCGAGAAAGTTTGGCGTTCAAGGAGAGGTGGCCTGGGGAGGAGAAGGAGCCTGCTTGTTTGTGACGCGTTTGAAGCCCAGTAATTCCTGGCGGATTAACCTCGATCTTACAGCCGCTGGATGTCTCTTTAAACAAGCCGTTTAAAGATGGTGTTAGAAAGAGGTGAATGGAATGGATGGCGGAGGGAATCTATGAATTTACAGCGAGTGGCCGCCAAAAGAAACCATCCAAGGAACTGATTCTTTCGTGGATCGCAGGAGCATGGCAGGACATTTCTAAAGAAATGGTTGAATGTTCATTTCTGAAATGCGGAATTACCAACAGTCTTGATGGTTCAGAGGACGACTTAGTTTACGAGGCCGACGATGATTGCAACAGCGAACTCGATGACTCGTTTGCAAGAGAACTGTTTCAGTCAGACTCTGAGTCCGAGTTTGAAGGATTTGATATTTGAACACTCAATCGAACTGTGAGTAAAGGTTATTTTTAAGGACAGGAAACAAGTGCTGCAATTATATTGACATGTTATTGACATTTAAAGCAAACGCTACTTCAAGGTAATAGCCATTTTTGTAAGTTAAGTACCAGTCAGTTTGAAATTTATGCTAACTAATTAAGGTATATTTTATTACGCAAAAGGGCGCTTGTATTTTTGTAAAGAAAACTTATGTTAAGTATCGTAAGCTTTATTGACAGCTAAGAAGGTGAAAGATGTTGTAACCATCATTTCGTTAGTTTGCCAAGTTAATTAAAATAAATAACGTTATACAATTGAACCTTCCTGTTGAGGAGTTTATTTTTCTTTTTTCTCAAAATTTGGTCTGACATTGGGGTGCGTATTATACACGGGCGCGCATTATACACGGGTAAATACGGTAAACAAAAATTTTAGTCGCCAAGGAGAAAAAGTTAGTCACATTGGCGACCATATTGGTCGCAATTTCAAGCCCTGTGTCTGTGATTATGCTTTCAAATTTTGGCTAGCGTCACAAAGGGTAATCGGTTTGTGTGTTCTCATTTTCTGTTTTAGAGCTTCATTTCTCTTTTTATATTAAACTTCTCAGAGGGTCTTTCTACCGTTTGCTCTGGGTAGCCTCCCTAGATAACATATGTTTTGAAACTTTTGATATTCTCTTTTCATGCAAATTTCACAATAATTAAATAAGCCTCGCACAAGTAAGGGAATTTATCGGTAGGTTTTATCACATATTTCACCGTTATTCAAAAATATAAAACTTACATTTTCCATGTAGAAACCTCAAATACATTTGTGATAAAACAACGGCAAAAAGTGCTGATCCCTTCCCCAGAGTTCTTTGCATATTTTTTACCCAAAAAGATTTGTCACTTTTTTGTAAAACTTGAGATTCAGATCATTGTCTGATTGAAACCCCTTAGTTGCACTGGTGTTTATTAACTCTACTAAGGAAAAAAGTGAAATTTTTCCAATTGCTAGTGATTGCCAATATTAATTTGTGTCAAAATTAAGCTGCCTTCTTTTTGGTTTCACCAGATGGAGAAAATCGTCATTTTGTCATTTGTGTTCCTTGCCTGTGGTAGGTATACTGTATTTGAATTTGTACTATTTTTAGATGTGGTTGTACCACAGAGGTCATAATTTAGCAAAGTTAGGACAATTTTGACCCTTAAACAGGGGTTTCAATAAAAGCCGGTTACCCGCCGCCTGTAGAACCTCTTACTGCCGTCTGTTTGGATTTTATTAATGAAAATAAATATGATATTAACTAAAAAACCAATTCAACAACGACGGCCACTGAAACTTTTAAATGCTACAAAAACAGCACACTTTTTGATGCCCAGAACCCCCTAGGGGAAAGTAGCCCCTTTAGTGGTCACAGCTGCCTATTACACCTTCAGTGGCTGCTTATAACCAAAGTTATTGAAACCCCTGCTTAAAGCTAAGGTTGCAATATTGCAACTGGAAGACAACCTGAGTGTACAAGAAAACTGTAGCTGCTTGTCAACGACATCTCTTGCATCAAAGTTTGTAATTAATAATTGGAATGTAATTTTATTGATCTTGTCTCAGTTTTGTTGTTATAACCACCTCAAGTAAGATGGTATTTTAATTTTGAAGGCCCTCAGTTTTCTTTTTAAGACTGATTTCTTTTATCCTTTGAAATGGAGCTTTAGATCAAATAGATTTCACAAATGACAAACATAGAAGTTGTGGAAAAAAATTGCATAAAATGTGTCTTCAAATGAGTAGAGAATTAGAAAGATATGCATAGTGGAAGCATGTTTAAACTGTCATCAGCAAGTGTTTGCAGTATCGACAGGGTAGGGTCAAACCTCGTGACTGGTGTAAACTGAGTGACTTTTTTTTAACAGGTATATCAAAGTAACAAACAACTGCTATTAAAATAAATGTCTGAAATGCAGCCTCAATTTCAAGAAAAATTGAGACTTAAATCAGTAGCTACCTGTGTGTAAAATATTAACAATGGAAAGATGAAGATAGCTGGCTTGAGTGTGGGTATAGGAACAGGTAGAAATTACAAAGTATTATACAGGTTGGGATTCAAGAATGAGGAAGTTGACTGTGTCGACTGGGTGACTGAATTAACAGGGTTTTCATTCAAGAAAATGTACAGGCATTTCGTTGGGACAAAAAAAGGTAGCCTAAAAAAGAGGGGTGACCAATAAGATGGGGTTCCACTGAATATGCTGGTATGGTGTACAAAATTCTAACAGACTGTTTTTTATTTCTTGCATAGTTGTGCTCAAGACATCTGCGCAGGCTACCACATCTGTTATGCCTGTGCCTATGAAATCCAGTAAGTTATGCAATAAAATGGATCTCTAAAACCTTAATTTATTACTGATTTTTGTTCAAGAAAACTGCCTTATCTAGAGATATCCACTAATTTCGATATCATAAGACTCTCCTTTTAAATTTCTGGAATTTTAGCTGAATGGTTCCCTTTTTCAGAAATAATTCAACATTTTCTGGATATTTTGAGGAACTTAGGCAGGAATTTCTGTTCCATTTGTCCTCATTTTAGCATTTGTGAAATATTTTTGGTTGGATGGGAAGCTCAGTGTTCCAGATAAGTGAGGGGTGCCAGGTCAAGAACCCAACAATATCAGCTTTATTTCCCAACAAGTTAATAAAAAATTTAGAGGGATTTAGTGCAAGTAGTGGAAATTGACCTGTTGGGAATCCCTATTGGCACCCAATCATTAAAACTTATCTGGAACTCTGGAAGCTCCCATTCTGTTGTGTTCTTTAGCAAGACAATTTACTGTAACAGTGCCTTTCTCTACTCAGGTGTTCAAATGGGTACTGGTGACTCGATGCTCGGGGTAACCCTTGGGAGGGCTAGCATCCCATCCACGGGGGGGGGGGGGGGGGAGTAGAAATACTTCTAATTATTTCATGGTACATAGAAACTGGAGAAAAGTCTCGTCAAGATGGGCCACTTGGCTCATGTATTCCATGCTCATATTTTTGTTCCTGGATTGAAGATCAAACAGTTCATGCTAATGAGGCAGTCGTTGAAGGAAAAAAGCAAACCAAAAAGATTCTCCTTAAAAAAGCCCAGCTTCTGCTATAACAGAATAAGCAACTTAATGCTAGCCAACTGGGCTAATCATTATTTTTGTTGTTCTTTTCCATAGGTATGGTACAAGGAGCTGTTAATGCAAGTGAGCTAAATGTATTTTTGACATTTAAATGATACTGAATGCATGCCTGTTAATTTGTATCAACACATACTGCTAGTTCTACAGTTCTTAGCATGTTCTTTTTAGGTGGTATAAGAAACTGTCCTTTTTAACAGAGCTTGAAATTAAAAAAATCGTTTGGTCGCCTTTTGGCGATTAACTGGAGAAATATAGTTGCCAGATGCAAATTTCCAGTCGCCAGGTTGTATAATCAAAATAATTTTCAGGTTCCGCTGGTTGAAAGTGTTTGATATCATCTGGCATGGAGTGGGACACATTCATACAATAAGTATTTTTTGACTTATCCATTTCTTATTAATAACGTAACACTTTTCAGTTAGTGTGGCGGCGCCCAACTAGCATGTTTCGCCGAAAAACAGAGATTTACCTGAATTTTACCATCTAAAATGCTGGCTTCGTTTTCGTGTTAGAAACTAGAAATTGAGGAGGCTAGTGGAAAAGGGAGATAAGTGACGATTTTGGTTGTTTTTATTTCTTACTCCAAATTAGCTGAATTTTTGCATGTGGCCTTTATTCCATTTGAAAAACATCACGCTGTATTTTTTTTCACTGGTTTGCTCTTCGTTTTCGAGATATTACGTATGCAAACAACCCTCAGTGATCTATTGTTGAACGAAAAACAAAAGAAACCTTTTGTTTTGCTAAAGGATCAAGTCACTATAACACAATGGTTTCTCACCGCTGCTTCGTTAGCTCAAGGGGATAACGCGCCAAACGAAGCTGATTCGAATTTGTTTTGATGTGACACTCGAGGGCTCGACTCAAGGTCGATGAAATCTTTTTTTTTTTTCCGTTGCTGTTTTTCTTCTTCTTTCAAAATCCTTCTTTGTGTCTTTGCAACTGAACTGCCGTTTTCACTGGTAGGGATTTTTTTTAGCTGTTTTCGAGATATTACGTATGCAAAAACTTGTATTTGTTGTCACGCCAGCACATGACTGCAAAGACGGTAATTTCACTTAAAATCCCGCAAAATATTGATCTTTGCAGCGTGCAAACTTGAAAAAGTGCTGATTTGAGGTAAAAACCGTTACAATGTTGATTCCACGTTAACGTGCGATCGCAAAGACGTTAATTTCACTCAAGTTACAGGCAAATGTTAATTTTACGCAATGCGCAAGCTTTAGACAATGTTGATTTCAGGTCATTTATGGACAGTTGAAATTTTGACTTCACATTATCGCGCCGCCCAAGGACTTTGATTTCACTTAGAGAACCGTGAAAAGTTCATTTCACGCAGCATGTAAGCTCAGTTGAAAGGCCACGTGCAAGAATGTCCGCTAGATTTTTCGCTGAAATCGAACATGGCCAACACAGCTCCAAACTTCGCATGCCAATTTGTTTATACCTGTAGAAAACTGCCTTGCACTTATTTCCCCTCGTTTCTATTGCGTATTCCAGAAATAAAATATGCTAAAACACTTGCATGTCACAGTCTGCGTCTTTTGGAACTGCTTTGTTACACAGTACTATTAGCGTTGTTTCTCTTTGAAGTTTTTTTCAAATGCTGACTTTAACTCCTAGGGTTAAGAGTTGCCAGTTTTATTAGAGTCAGGGTTAGGGTTACCGCTCGAAACTAGGGTTAACGTTGAAGGTTAGGGTTACGGAACAAGGTTAGGGTTAGTATGATTCTTGGTAGGGTTAGGGCTAGCACTCAAGGTTAAAGTTAATGCTTAGGGTTAGCGCTAGCGCTTATTTTTAGGGTTAGGGGTAGCGTTCAAGGTTAAAGTTATTGCTTAGGGTTAGGGCTAGCGTTCAAGGTTAAAGTTATTGCTTAGGGTTAGCGCCAGCGCTTATTTTTAGGGTTAGGGCTAGCGTTCAAGGTTAAAGTTATTGCTTAGGGTTAGCGCCAGCGCTTATTTTTAGGGTTAGGGCTAGCGTTCAAGGTTAAAGTTATTGCTTAGGGTTAGTGCTAGCTCTTATTTTTTAGGGTTAGGGCTAGCGTTCAAGGTTAAAGTTATTGCTTTGGGTTAGTGCTAGCTCTTATTTTTTAGGGTTAGGGCTAGCATTCAAGGTTAAAGTTATTGCTTAGGGTTAGCGCCGGCGCTTATTTTTAGGGTTAGGGCTAGCGTTCAAGGTTAAAGTTATTGCTTAGGGTTAGCGCTTCGTATTAGGTTAGAGTTAAGGTCAGGATACGTTCGTGTTACCGCAGTGTTAGGCCAAGGAAAACAATCTCCACTTACGAAATCTAGTGCACGAATCGATGCGTAAATCAAATCAATGAATAGTGCCTAGAAATAGAGGCTGAACGTTTTGCAAATCAGCTACATCAGTGACTTAAATGTTTAAATGTTTCTATCTGAAATTATTTTTTTGGTAAAAAACTGCTCGTTCCATGAAATGATTATTTCTGACAATACTGAAAAAGGAAGCCTTAAGCTAACATGCTGCTCATGCTGAAAGAAAGCATATGAAACAGAAAATTTATCAGCAAAGGAATGCTGAAATACAAAGCAAAACTTACATTTGAGCTGAAGTTTTCTTCTTCCTAACCTGCGATCAGGCGTTCTTTGTCTTCAGTTTTTTCTTCGCGGCGGGCTTGATCCTGTCACAACTCAAAGTAATCATCTGCTTGGAAATCCACGATACACACTCACGGAACGCTTGCTTGCCAATTTAACCCACCTGCGATTTGTCTTTGGCTTCTGTTTGGCCCGTAAAAATGGCTTTCAATCTGTTTAATTTCACCCTCGGCTAACACTCGGTACAGGTCAAATTTCAAGGACTTTGCTGCCTGGTTTTTCTCGCCAGTCCCCGGCCGTGTCTGAGTCACACTAAAAGGCGAGCTATAAGTCACGCACACAATGCTCACGGCGCTTTACGTATGAAAGATTATTATGGGATATCCCAGAAATTTTTGCAGCAAAGGTTGTTGGATGGCTGATTTCAAGAAAATAAGAGTCTAGAAAGCAGTTCTAATTTCCAAAACTGACACACGCCGAAGTTTGGCAAATGAGCCATAAGTCCAGGACGGTTGCTTTGTTTTGGAAGAAGAAGCGTTTCTAGACTCTCCCGCCTGGCTCACTTGTTCTTCAATGGCTAAGTTAACGACAGACTTAAACCATGATCTCGGAACAAAAACACTCCTCGTTTCTTTGAGGAATGCTAGGTGACTTAACGAGGGTCAAAGGCTTAATGATGCCAAATCTCCTACCAGGCGGGCGCAAATATTCCTCGAATAAGCTTGGAATATCGGTGGAAACAACGAGCAAACTCTGCTTAATTAACAGGTAAGCTCTGAATTTGTGTTATCGAAGTAATCGATGCTTTGCGCGCCAAAAGCAAACGTCACAATGGCAGCTAAAAAAACATGCCTACCAGTAAAAACACCAAATCAATTACAAAGACACAAAGAAGGATTTTGAAAGAAGAAAAACAACGAGAAAAAAAAAAAAAGATTTCACCGACTTCGAATCGAGCCCTCGCGTGTCATGTCAAAACAAATTCGAATCAACTTCGTTCGGCGCGTTATCCGCTTGAGCTAACGAAGCAGCAGTGAGAAATTATCGTGTTATATAGTGAGTTCATCCTTAAGCGAAACAAAAGGTTTCTTTTGTTTTTCGTTTAACAATAGATCTCCAAAAGATGCCGCTTGGAAAGAATGAGGTTTGTTTGCATACGTAATATCTCTAAAACGAAGAGCAAACCAGCGAAAAAAAATACAGGCTGATGTTTTTCAAATGGAATGAAGGCCACACGCAAAAATTCAGCTTATTTCTAGCAAGAAAAAAAAACAACCAAAATCATCACTTATCCCCCTTTTCCACTAGCCTCCTCAATTGTATGCGACTTCTCAGTTTTCGTGTACAATTTCTCAGTTTTAATAAATATATCGTTGTCAAGTTAAGTTTGGTGCAGAGAAACTAAAAAAATGCTCACAGAATATTGCTAAACTTAAGAAATAAACACAGCGTTTTCGTTCCCAACGTGGCTATTTTTATCCCGGAAAGAAATTTGATCAGGGCAGATTTTGATCACGTTCTAGGGAACCACTTCTGCACCGTGAGTGCGCGTCACGCAATCAACAAAACAAGGCTATAAATTGAAATTTTCGCCAAGCTTCATCTAAACACTTGATTACCCTTGAGCCTAAAGCTTATCTTTTCTTCTCAAAATCATTATCGTCCAGTGGTCTTTGGAAAATTCTGCGTCTCTAGGGCGGTTCCAAGAGAGAAACTCTAATGGCGTCGAAGAAAATATTACGAACAGAAGTCCATAAAGTTTGAAGGGAATGTGGCTTTTTTTATTGCGATTTGGCCCATTCTTTTACGACGAACGTAAAGCGGGACAAGTTGAGATGTTTCTTTTAACTTAAATGCGTTATTGTACTTCTAAATCATGCAAAATTCAGCTCGCCAAAGTGGCGACTAAACAACAATTTTAGTCGCCAAGGAGGAAAAGTTAGTAGCATTGGTGACCAATATTTCGAGCCCTGTTTAAGTTGGAAAATATTTATTATTTTCCAAGTTGTAGTGGTGGGTCTGTCACTCTATCGCTTCCCGTTAGATATTTTAAAACCCGGGGGAGGTTCTAAATGAAAAAGCCGTAAGGAATGCTCTTCGAAAAATTTCAATTTAACAACTACGGGAGACTTGTGTAGACGTTGCCTGAGCTTCATTATACCCCTAATAGGTACCATTTAAAGCGGAATAGGTTCGATTACTAGCTATTGTTCAAGAGAGGATCCAAATTTGACAAGCAATTGGTTTGGAAATGTAGTTGGTTGTTCAACATAGTGTTATTGCGGGCCCAAGAGAGGCTTGCAACCCATATCTTGACAGTGACCAGCGGATTGCGTATTACGCGTACGTGCCATGTTTATTGCCTGATTTCAAACCGTGAAGGACTAGGTACGAGTCTGTTAATTATGGGACAAGCAACTATTGATCCACATAGTCAGAAAGAGCACACCAAGATTCGAAAAAATCCCCAAGTTTGATGTTAATCGGGTTAGTTTTGACCGAGATACAGCCATTTGAAAATGTCAAAATTTACAAAGAAATGTATGGCCATCTGGACACTGGCCGACACAGCGTCCAGAAGGCCATGCATTTCTTTATTAATTTTGACTTTTTTCAATTGCTGTATCTCGGTCAAAACTAGCCTGATTAACACGAAACTTTAGGATTTTGTGAATTTCGGCATGCTCTTCCTGACTATGTGGATCAATAGTTGCTTATCCCATGATTTACAGACTCGTACCTAGTCCTTCACGGTTTGAAATCAGACAATAACAGGGACACTGAAACCGGAAGTTGAAAATTTGTTCTACCACCAAGAACGATCAGAATGCGAAAAATTTGTCATGCACAACAGTTTGTCACATGGGATACCGGATGCAGACCTCTGTCACATGGAAGATCAAAAGCTTCTGTTACTCCTGTGCAAACTTTTGCTGGAGAAAATTAAAACCCAGCGAATGTAAAAAATGTGTTGTTCACTGGAACTTGAGCTTGGAACATATATAAATTACTATTCGTTCAAATCGTCAATGAAATGACTTTTTGTAAAATCTCTGATTACGCAGAACAGGCTGAACAAAAATCTCTTCACAAACCCTGACTTCGAAGGGATAACACTTTAGGGTTAATAGCTATCACACATCGGCAAAAGTACTATCTATTTCCTTTAACAATCCAGCCATATCATGTCAAGATTTCAGCAAAATGGTAGAAAACCAGAATGCAATAATTACAATTTTTTTCTCCTTGATCGCATCATTGCTTGACTCAACAGGGTAACCACTGTCGCCCACAACAACACAAGCCGGTGTTTCAGTAAAACAAGACGTCTTATAGCCGTTTCCGTGGGATGCGTTAATCTGTATGTGACCCTATTTGCAAAACCCGGCATGAGATAAGTCAAAAATGCATTGAACGTTTTTCAACCCCCGTTGGAAATGCTTTCCAACGCGCTGTTGTTATTTTGGAATGCGTTGGCAATGTTTCCTAATGCGTTGGCAACGTTCGACAACTTTGAACTCAATGCAAAACTTCAGATCGTTTTCATTGTCATCAGGGCTCGAAATTGGGACCAATATGGTCGCCAATGCGACTAACTTTTTCTCCTTGGCGACTAAAATTTTTGTTTAGTCGCCAGTTTGGCGACCTTTTGCATGATTTAGAAGTACAATAAAGCATTAAAGTTAAAATAAACATCGTCCTGCTTTGTGTTCGTCGTAAAAGAATGGGCCAAATCGCATAAAAAAACCACGTTCCCTCTAAACTTTACGGACTCCTGTTCGCAATATTTTCTGCGACCCCATTAGAGTTTCTCTCCCTGGAACCACACAGGAGCAGCAGGAGCCACAGAATTTTGCAAAAAGACCGCTGAACGATAGCAATTTTGAGAAGAAAAGGTAAGCTTTAGAATCAAAGGTAATCAAGTGTTTAGATGAAGCTTGGCGAAAATTACAATTTATAGCGTTGTTTTGTTGATTGCGTGATGTGCGCTCATGGCTCGGAAGTGGGGTTGCCTAGCACGTGATCAAAATCTGCCCCGATCAAATTTCTTTCCAGGATAAAAATAGCCACGTTGGGAACGAAAACTCTGTGTTTATTTCGTAAGTTTGCGAGCATTTTTTAGTTTCTCTGTACAAAGCTTAACTCAACAACGATATATTTATTAAAACTGTAGAAATTGTACGCGAAAACTGCGAAGTCATTTATTTCTACCGCGAAAACGAAGCCAGCATTTTTTATACTAAAATACAGGTAAATCTCTGTTTTCGGCGAAACATGTAAGTTGGACGCCGCCGCGCGAAATGAAAAGTGTTACATTATTAAAAAGAAATGGATGAGTCGGAAAAATACTTATTGTATGTATGGGTGTTTTCCATTTACCAAGAGATTCCGGAAATTCCGGTTGGGTTGTAAATGGAACATGATTTTTTGGTTTGTTCCACTGGAAAATTTTCGGAAAAAGTGGAACTTCTGAAAAGGTAGTCCCGTTTTCCCGTTGGAAATTTTCTGATGGAACTGCGTGTTTCCATTTACGGGTTTCGCAAAGGCTTACCAGTTCCAGGCCGCTCACGACCATATCATCGGCAAGGAAATATGGCGGCAACTCCCTCAGCTAGCTCGGTGGCTTCCGTCTCCTCCGCTTTCTACGAATGCTCAGTCTGTCATGGCCTGGCTCCTGATTTAGGAACTTAGGAACTCTTCCTGTGGCTTGTACTTCTCGGCCACAGTCATCCTGAAGTGGCTTTTAAATTCATCGATCGTAAGCTTATACAAGCGAAATATTTTCATAAAAACCTTTATTTCTGGGCGCCTCATATAGGTTGCAACGGCCGCCAGGAAAGGAATGTTATCATCATCTGAATTAACGAGGCACTCTTCTTCCAAAGAGAAGTCTAGCACTTTCTTCAACAATAACAGTTGTGCCGCCATTTTGTATTTTGGCGGGAAATACATCGGACGGTGAAGGGAGCCTGGGATGAATGGGACGAGTGTGTTAAATGGAACACGTCTTTCGCCGATAAGCATTTCCCCACGAAGTTTCGGGAATTTTCCGGAATCTTTTGGTAAATGGAAAACGCCCTATGTGTCCCAAACCATACCGGACAATATCAAACACTTTCAACAAGCGGAACCCGAACATTATTTTGATTATACAAACTGGCAACTTAAAATTTGCATCTGGCGACTATATTTCTTCAGTTAGTCGCCAAAAGGCGACCTAACGATTTTTTTAATTTCAAGCCCTGGTCATGCAATAAAAAATAAATCAAAAACCATCCAGTGCAAAACGTCGAGAAAGTCTTATGTCATAGAAGATAAATAAGATAAACCCATTGATGCCTGCATGAAATTGCCTGCGAGCCACCCCTAATTCCCGGGCGTTTTTTTTTTGGAATATTTCAGCGAGCGAACGCAATCTGGAAACAAGAAATCAATTAATTTCTTTGCCGTGTGACGAAATATCATGGCGCTGCGAAAGAAAGATGAAAGTTGTAAATTTAAAAAGACGACAAAAGCATGCCAATTATTTTGAGAGCAGTCGTATTTCAACTATGTTAAGTTAGTGGCCACCTAGTTGTTTTCTTGGCAGTTCTGTAGTAGCTGAATAACACTCCAAAAAACATTTGAACGAAGAGAATAAACTTAACTAATAAACAAACCGCGCTGGTCGTCGTCGTAAATTAAATATGCAGAAATCCGGCGCTCGAGATACAGTTCACTTTTAAACCTAAAATTCCCAAATACAGAGAACGAAATGAAAGAAATGCAAAAGGATGCCCAATAACAATAAATTTTTGCTTTTAAACCTGTTTAAAAGCAACAAAATGATCAAAATTTCGTAGACGTGCTTTCCTGCATGACTGCATGTTGATTCAAAATCAAATTATTCTTCACGCTAAAGCAAAAGCTTGAGTTTTCGCAACCGCTTTTGCAGTAATTTTAACGCCCGTGGCTTTAGCAATTGTTCCAAAACTTGAATTAGACTTGGAAGTAATAATGTATTTTGCCATTTTTTTGTTTCTAAAGTCCGAAAAGCTGCTTTAAATGTGCGATCTGTTGTCAAAACTTAAGCTTACTTGAAAGCGCTCCGATCTTCATGTTTTCGCGGCGGTTCGCGGCGGTTTTGGAACGTTTTTCAACGAGGCAAATCGATCAAAAATCGATAAACATTTTTTACAATCCTATTCATCAGCTTACCAACAGAAGAATTGATAAAGATTTTACGCAGTCCTATTGGCTAGCTTGGCAATTTGTCCCTACAAAGAAAAACAAACTCGGCCAGATTTTTACCCTGGTATACCACAGGCATCCCACAGAAAAAATCACAGAATTATTGCCTCAGAGCTAAACCTTGAATGGGAACAACAATTCCAAGCTTTCCTTACATGATTTAGACGAAAAAATGACCTTGGCGGGGTAGAAAAGAGTATAAAAGAAAAAACACAACAGACAGCATAATATTAAAACAACGCGTGAA
Organism: Platygyra sinensis; assembly: GCA_019787425.1. Taxonomy (NCBI): domain Eukaryota; kingdom Metazoa; phylum Cnidaria; class Anthozoa; order Scleractinia; family Merulinidae; genus Platygyra; species Platygyra sinensis. The sequence continues at coordinate 18,380 of JAHPZR010001218.1, read as the reverse complement.
TTATTCCCCTTCCTCTCAATTTTTAATTAGCTAACTGGTGAGAATCGAAACGCCAATTTTCTGTCACGCTTTCAGAACAAGGTATGCATTACCATCTTTTCTATTGCCAAAATCTAAACAAAAGCTCTTTAAGTGCATTCAGGCCCGCACTTTCTAACCTGTGGTTACTACTAGTTTAATATGCAATGTGGCATTGCTATGAGATTCTGGAAGATTAACCCTTTCACCACCAGTGGCCACTTATAGATTTTACTCTGTCTAACGCCAGACGATTTTACTCGTCAAATGGAGACGCTTGGTGGTGAAAGGGTTAAGACGGAATCCGCCAGACGTTGGAGTAACAAGTGGACAAAAATCTTGTACCAAGATTATTTACTTTGTATTGCAAACTTCTGTAGGGCTCTTTTAATTATCTTCTCAAAACAATTTGTATGAAACGCTTAAAAGTTTTGGTGAAATGAAACTGATGATGGAATTTTGCCTGTGTTTCCACAAAATCACTGAACTTTGAAATTTATTTTCTCTCATTCCCGTGGGAAATTATTTTTCGGTGTTATTTCAGGCAATTATTTATGTATTTAGCTTTAAAAAAATGTAAAAATGACTGTAAAATATTTAAAATTACTCTGGTACAGATTTTTGTCCACTAAAACCTGAAATTGCTCCATCTTCTATCGGATTTCGTCTTAACTTTTCCCAGTGAAGGCTCCACTAAGCAAAAATGCAAAATTGGTTGACTGTTGTGGATTTTGAAAGTTACATTGTTATTTGAAATTATTTTCTTTTCAACTTAACTTGCAGGTATGCCGGAAATGTCATCGTCTATTGGTAAGTCATTCATGTTGTGGTGAAATAACAGTTTGAAATCAAGTCAAGGATCTAGGAAGCACTTGTGAAGATTGCTTAGCTTTTTGTGTGGCTTACACGAAGTGTAAAGCCACGCTATGCCATCACCTGATTTATTTATTTATTTGTCTGCAAGAATCGAGTGCCTGTCACGTGGTCTAGTGTCCACGGCGAATTAGTAGTCTTGGTTGTAAGCTTGGGTTCGAGGAATTTTTTTCAGGTGATCGTATCACGCGTTAGTTCTCCTGGCACAAGCCAACAGACACAGACCCAGCTTGTGTTATGAGTGTAGATTGTGCAAGACCTTTTACGCTCTTACACTGGTTGAATCTTCGGTACGGGTTGTATTGTTTTGGTGTTTACGGATGCATTGTGGTTTATCCAGTACCGCATAAATTTGCGCTGACGAGGAAACTCGTATGGTCTGTACATACAAGTTTAGGTCGACAAGCATGTCGCACGCGCGATAGGTCAAGGGTTTGGTATCGGATAAACTTGTGCAAACAGGCAACTCAAAGGAACTGCTGATAACAGCCAATTATTAATTTCCGGTGAAGCACTCAGCGTTGCGAAATGTCCTTTAAGGTAACAAGGTGTTTATTTCATGGAGAAACAATGGCAATACTGTTTGTTGTTTCTCCTGTTTCTATATGAGTAGCATAGTAAAAATTTTAAATAGACTAAATTACCGGGATTGCTAAGTTTATGATCTGAAGCAATGTAATAAGAACATCGTCATAGGTGAACCGAAAGAAGAAAACAACCCGAGTACTTGTATTGCAAGCTATACTTATTTGGGGGGAGGGGGGTGGGTAGGTTTCTTAAAATAACTGAGGGGCTACGTCAGCTGCGTCCCGCGTCGGTGGGAAGTATAACAGGATAGTTTGGTTTTATAAACTGAGTTGATAATGAGTCGATAATGTGAATTGGCCACCGAAAAGAGATTCGAAAACTGACCTTTCGAGCGTTAGTCATTCGTCGAAGCGAATTAGTAGTTATTGGCACCACGCAACCGTGAAAAATCACAGCTTTCGGAACCATAAACAGGCTAGGCGAAAACCTTTTTGCCGTTGGCACGAATTAGTACTTATTGGCACTGGGCGACTGCACCATAATATTAGGGGTGGCGATTGGTACCCGGTAAATTTACGGTCTCGGAAATTTTGGTTCCAATCTCGAAATCTCGGAGGCGTTTTGAATAAGTCTCGAAATCTCGTTTTCTTGTGTTTCTTTGCGTCTCGGATTCTCGAATTTTTGGCCGTGAGGTCTTCTAGTCTTAGATTTTTGTTTTTTGGCCAACGGTTTTGATCACTGAAACTATGATAAAATTGTTTATTTTATTAAAAATGTACTATAGCAGTCTTTCGAAAATGTACGCCCGACAAGCCAGGTTTTTAAGTCGAAGATTAGTCGTCATGGCGTAACATTTTGAAACTCTTGACTTATCGATCTTACATTTATTTATCTTAGAATATCGTGTAGCTCATGTCTCGCTGCAAACAGTTTTCGAAACCGGCTCGGGCTCGGTTCTCTTCGTACAGAGTCCGGATTTTCAAACAAGGATCTCGGCGTCTCAGCGAGTCTCGGATTTTACCATTCGCCACCCCTAATATTATGATTTTAAAGCAGTTGATACAAAGCAATGATTCAAGGCTACAGACCATTATTTTAAAACAAGAAACGAAAAAACAAACAGTACCCTTAACTTACTGGTTTCTAACAGAAAAAAAGAAAAAAAAAATGAAAAAGAAAAGGAGAAATAATCAGCTCCTGGAATTGACCATTAAGCACTTAATGACTGGCCACAAACAGTGCGTTTTGTTTCCCCGAGACCCTCAATGGGGAACATTGAGGTCGAGGGGAAACAAAACTCACTATTTCCCGAGGGGCCAGTCATTTAGTGTTTTGTTATACCTCCCGACTCAAATATAGAAAAAGTCCGAAAAAGAAATGATTCGCTTGACGCCATTGCATACACTGGCCACACTCGCAAAATTGAGCTGCTGCCAAAACCAACCTGTCCTATCGAAAAATCACGATAACAGTCTTTTTCTTTGCAGTTAACAGAAAATATAGACAGTACTAAAGTTGCTTTGGCATCTTCTAATGCTTTACTCGAGCATTTTGAGTTTGATTTGATCAGGAGCAGCATATTTTGTTGTAAATTACACAAATACTTTCCTACCTGGCGACGGCGATCGACGAGCGAGTTGACGAACGTGGGCAACCCATTTTTGGCGCCAAACCAAAAGCTTGGAGACACAAAACGTTCATATTTTCCCTTTTGCTAATCTGCACGATATGTTTTTGCGACTATAAATCCCTTTTCTTGAATAATGAATGCCGTCTCTAATGAGAAACGTTGTCCTATCAACATCAGGCCGACTGGTACACAAATTTCCCGCGGTTTAAAGGTGCACAACTTGATCACGTGCGAGTCCAAAGTTCAAGGTGTTGTTTCCCTAGGGCGTCATTGAGTTTTGACCAATGGCACGTGACACATTCTCCTCCAATCAGGAAACGTATTTGAGTTGGGAGGTATAACAAAATGTTTTGAACTCCCAATATTTCGCTTGGCAAGTAATCACTTATCACACTAAGCTACGTACATCAATATCAGTGGGTAAAACTATTAATATATCTTTAAGTACCTCATAACACTCTTCTAATTCAAGAACTCAAACCAACCCTAAACGATAATGTCAGCAGCGAAAAGCTTTATATTAGTTTACATCTTTTGTATGCAATTTTTTTTCTCAGCTTTTGTCATTGTTATTGTTAATTAGCTACTTAATATCTCAAATTTAAACTTAGTTGCTACTTGTATTAACGGTCACTTCTGAAGATGTATGTAAAAACATACGAAACGTCAAGTTAAAGTTAAATAATTTTGTTTTCCAACACGCGTTTATAAATTTATTGTCATGTTTGTAACTGCAGTTTGTGTACTTTTTCTCATGATCAATTAACACCTGTCAAATCAAGTTTTCAGCTGACCAGTACCACATGGCCATATCGCGGGCTTAACGTTATAGCTCGTCGAGGTCACGTGTTTTATTTAAGTTGACCGCTGACAACGTGCTGGTTTTCGACTAGATCGCGGGCTCATGTCAGGTAAAATTGTTTAAAACAGAGCTGGGTTGTTCGGAAGCCTGTTAACTCTAATCCAGTTTTAAAAATAAATCAAATGATAACTGTTTCTCCTATTCAAATGTTTTTTGCAGCTTTTGTTTTGTGTGTCGGTTTTGTGATTTTTAAGCTTAAAATAGAACGCCAATGATACCGAAAACCTCATGCCACAAAGTTACAAAACTCAAATCAAAATTCAACCTTATCCTGGGTTAGCCTTATCGGGCTACAGGACCTCCGCTTTTAGGGTGACGTAAACCTATATATTGTTTATTTGTTTTCCAAGTTGAGTGGCTCACAGACACTTTGTGCATTTTTTTTAATTCAACTGTTTCGAAGAATTAAAATACTGCTACTTGACAGGTACAATCACTGTTGGATGTGTTATAATAAATTCAACAAAACAAAATAATACCTTGCAAACAGTGCAAAACTATGGTGTTACTGTCTTGAGATGCACTAATATGCATTTAATATCGGTACTCATTTTAACATTTTCTTTAAAATTCAATGTTGGGGAAACATCTACTAATCGTGTACGTGAATCAATTTTATTGTAACCGAATCTACATACAGGAAATACTACAGGATTCCAACTATATGTTAAAAATCGTAAGCCACACATGTACGCATCGCGGACCTATCTTTTGGAGTGTAATTTAGGGGCGAACAGAGGTGAAAGCGAGGTGAGCTCGAAGCAAAAAATGCAAAAAGAAATCCATGCCATGTTCTGCAGGGCTATTCCCCCAGTTGCAGGACTTTAGGAAGGGGAATCCTGGAGTTTCTGTGAATTTCTTGTTCGTGTGCCGTCGAAACATCTGATCTGGTGCGCAATCACAGTCACGCACATGGCGTAAAAAACGCCATTACAGCATTTTTCTGATAATAGGTACCACTGCATTTGCCCTTAGGACTGGTGTCAATGTGGATCAAATTTCTTTACTCCAACTAATTGTTACGACAGGCCCCCAAAGTTCTGTAACTTTTGAGTACTTTGTCTAGGTTACTAGGTGGTATTGGTCCAAACATTGGAGCAGTAAAGGAGTTTGCTACATACCATGACACCACTGAGCTACAACAATTTCTTCCTGCTTTGCTGCTAGGATAGCCAAAGAATATTTCAGTACAGTTGGTGTCATAATATGAGCATTCTCCACAATCCTATACAAGGCAAAAATGTATTTTATTTGGCTCTTGTAGTAACAACTTTCCATTACTGCTCACTGTTGGCTCAGTTGTTTGAGCCACCAGGTTGCCCTGTGGGGATCAGAGGTTAGAACCTTGCTGGGACCAAACACGTAAAGCCTTACAATACCTGAGGAGAAAAGTGCTGCCTTGTAGCTAACAGTTAGTTAATTAGTCTTCTCCAGATGAATGACAATTATTATACATTCAACCTCACTAGCATTTTCCGAATCGTCCGAAAGCGGCCTACAGTGAAATTTTCCAAAACAATGCCTGGGGATGTCATCTAGCGGTAGATATATACAATAAATCATGTCAAGGACACTAAAGGTCATGTCATGTATGGACTGCGGCTGCATTGATTGCTAAAGGTAATCATGTCAAGTTTGTGCGCTTCGTCTTGCTTGCCATCAGTGAAGAAGCAAAAACATGACTTCCAGGTTTTTACAAAAATTATAAGGTTTCTTCAGCTAGACTTTCTTATTGCTATTTACTTTCTAACCAGCTTTTATTCAATTTTCACATATTGTTCAAGGCTTAGACTTTTTGCAATTGAATTAGGTGCCGGCTAGCTTGTATATTTTACACTTAAGAAATTAATGGATTAAATCAGTTCAACTATTGTCGTGACCATTATTTTTCGTTCAATGTATAAAAAACAATAATAAGTTATTAGATTTGGTTTTTGTGATATCCAGAATGATCAAGCCCAAGTGAGAGGTTATCAGCTGAAGCTGAAGGCTGAGGCGTGATAACCCCTTCCTCACCCTTGATTATTCTGGATATCACAAAAACCTCATCAATAGTTATTGTTATGAAAACCTCTCTGATAATGAACACTGTGGGATGTTAAAAGAACCTACAAACTGTTTGAAAAGAGTGGGGGTGAGTCCCCCCCAGTGTTGTGGTCTGGCTTTCATGGGTTGGTGCTTCACATAGGATATAACCTCATTGTGCCTCTCCCCTTGAAAAATGACTGTATCTACTAAACTATAGTTTTATGCTAAGTCTCTGTTAAACAATTTTTTCTTATTAAATGAAATTGTACCATTCACATGTAGCTTGTGTAAATGAATATAATGAAAATCATATGGCTTCTTGCTGATGTTAGTTTATTTGTGTCCTTGCTCTGCTTGGGTGCAAATGATGCTACTCAGGCGACAAATAAACTTTACTCTTTCAAAAGTCATGTGATTGTCCTAGTGATGACCGTGGAGAAACTTGCCAAAAGATTTCTGTATGCAAGCTTATCAGCCCGGGGGAGGTACTTTAGGAATTTCTGGGTGTGCCACTGCGACCCTGGAACCCTTTGCCTATACCAGAGCTTAAATGCAGCTGAATTTTGCTTCCCTATACTAGATTAAACTCCCCAAATCACTCCTATCCTAGAGTAGCTGTCTTCCAGAAACTTTTCTTCCAGAAACTTTAATTTTAAACTCTAATTTTAACCAGTATTAATCCCACCGATTTCCATCAGAACAACACGAAGATGTCATACCGTCTTTTGGCATGGATTCCAGTGAGAAAATTTTGCTCTGATTTACCTGTAAACCGATGTGAAGGAGATCGTGACGGACTTTCACATCTCTTGCTTTTCCTTTTTAGTGCAGAGTGCACTGTTGGGATGGTTTGGGGGTTGACCGCACTAAATCGCTATGGCAATATGGCAATAAGGTGTAAACTTTAATGTTTGTTTAATTAATTTATCTCAATTAATTAATTAGCCTTGTGTTGAGGGGGTGGGGTAGGTACCTTTAATTGCTACGTAAAATGTACTTCACTTACATCACTTCATGAGTAACATCACAAAACTATATATGGTCCCAATTTTCCCTTGTTATCCTAGTGGTACTATTCTCTTAAGAACAAAAGCAATTTTCTCGAAGCGCATGCAGATTGATTAGCAGTAGTGTTAACTATATGTTAGGTAATCAATACATTTCATACACATTTATACAAGGAACGTTAAGTGCTTTTCCTTGTGGTAGAACACAACATGTAAGACGCATGCGCTCTACCATTGTCAGCATGATACAATCCGTTCTCGAGTTCAGATTTATGCACGCGATACCACACTCGTCTTAACGGGCGATAACAGTTACATTTCAGGTAATATCAGTTCCCCCTTTAGTGCAAAGAACGCTTTTGTGACAGCCAGGAGCCCATGTGACAGTGTATCTTTTGGAATCATCCCTAGCTCGGTTCAAAAATGTCGTGTGCTCTTTTCAAACTACTTCGTGTTTGCAACGGTTTAAAGAGGGAAACGAATGGATCTCCTCAGCCGCTTGTTTATTTTCTCCCCTATGAAAGAGAACAAGAAGTTCACAAATGTATTCACCAAAAACATTTCCGAGTTGGCGACATTAAAAGTAGTAATGTCGTGACAAAAGAAACTTCTCAAATATTGCTGCAGACACTGTGGCACTTAACGGAAACCGCAAAAAAATTTAGTCAGTTTTTGAGGGGAACTCATTCACCGATGTACGATATAATATCGGTCAAGTTGAAACGCTTCTCGGTTGTATTAATCGATATCATTGTGTATTTTGAACTGGTTTATTGTTAACACCAACGGTGGCAACCTAATAAGAACGTGCTATTCCGTGACACGACGTGACTATTTGATAACTAAATTAGTAACTGTTTATTGATGATATGAAAATTTGCCTCTTGAATGAAACAAAATCATTCCTCTTCCATTTTTTTCATAAGTTAATAACATTACTTTTTTTCTCGAGCAGGGAAAATTTGAGCCCTTTGTATGCTTTTGAGAAAACAAGGGTATGATCATGTTACAAACTTCACAGGAAAACAAAAGTATCAAGTTACAAATGTTGGCGTTGAAAAATAAAATTATCACGTTTGCTAGTTCAACGTATCAATGAATTGAAAATAAACGAATTCGACCCGGCGCGGAAATTCAACGTTAAACACCACAGTAAAGTTAAAAGCCGTCTTGACAAACAGTTATTGTAAGTTATTTTTGGGCCTTGAACTAACAAGTTGTTTACACGCAGCAGATGACTCAAAACGTACTTACAGTCCTGCATAACACTCTACACTATCTGAGATTGTCTCACTAGTTTTAAAATGCAGTTCGTGAAAGTTTGTAAATCTTGACGATTAACTGTGACATCTTGTTTTAAACTTAGTATGTCATTTCTTAGCAGTCTCGCCTCCGTGGTCGAATTCTTAAATCATATGAAGAGAAATTGTCGTA